>JAXFYN010000300.1:0-49719 GCA_036172215.1 Camellia granthamiana | reverse complement strand
ACAGGTGAGCTCGGAAGTGTTTTGCGGCGCTGATAAACAAGAAGAGAAGCAGGGGAAGCAGGAGCTAGAGAGGGAGCTGGCGAGATATCAGAAGTGCTAGTAAGAGGCAAGGTAGGGACCTCAAGATCAGAAACAAACTCATAGGTAGAAACATCTTGAGGAAATGGGTCAACATGAACCAATTCATCCTTGGTAAGAGGAACATGGATGGAAGGTATAGTGTAGTAGGGTAGTTTTTCTAAGAAGGTGACATGCCTAGACACATATAGCTTTTTGGTGGCAGGATCATAGCATCAATAACCTTTCTGATTAATGCCATACCCTAAAAAGACACATAGGATACAACGAGAACTAAGCTTAGAGCACGCCCGTTTAGGAAGGAGCACAAAGCATGCAGAACCGAAAATACGCAAAAGAGAATAATTGGGAGTAACACCAAAAAGACGCTCATACGGGGATGAGCAGGAGAGAAGATGAGTAGTCATCCGATTGAGAAGATATGCAGCAGTGAGCATAGCTTCTCCCCAAAAGACAAAAGGGACAAAAGACGAGAGCAACAAAGAGCGAGCTATATTAAGAAGATGGCGATGTTTGCGCTCAGCTCGACCATTTTGGGCAGGAGTGTCAGAACATGAAGATTGATGAATAGTGCCATGAGTAGCTAAAAACTCCTCAAATTCGGACAAGTAATACTCACCATCCAAATCAGAACGGAGAACTTTAATGGTGGTAGAAAACTGAGTGCGATCACGGAGTGAAAATTAGAATATATTTTGTAAAAATCAGATTTTTGAATCATCAAATACACCCAGGTAAACCGACTATAATCATCCACAAAAGACATATAATATTGCGAACCACCCTTGGTAACTATAGGAGAAGGACCACAAACATCAGTATGAACCAATTGAAAAGGAGAAGAAGAAATAGAACTACTTTTATTAAAAGGAAGAGCAGACATTTTAGTCATTTTACAACCACGACACTCAGAAATATCATCAATGGAAAAATTGCCTAAATGTCCAGACCAAACTAACATTCTCAAACGGTTACTCGACAGATGACCTAACCTAGAATGCCAAATATAAAGTAAAGAAGACTTATTGTTTAAACAAAAAGAAGACAATGCAGTAGAAGACACTTATAGAGGAACATGCAAGCTATCCAAGATATATAGTTCTCCAACTCTATGCCCAATCTCAATCTGCCTCTTGGACACCCGATCCTGCACAATACAATAAGAAGAAGAGAAAACAACATCAAAACCAGAATCAGATAATTGACTAATAGAAATAAGACTGAGTGAGAGGTGAGGCACATAAAATACATGAAAAAGAGACAAATAGGAAGAGGAAATAGAACCAATAGAGTGAACAGGCATAGAAGAACCATTAGTTGTAGCAATAGTGATAGAAGAAGAAGGGGGGACACAATTACTAAGGAAAGATGCAATAGGGGTCATATGATGTGAACAATCAGAATAAAAAATCCACGAAGTGTGGATATTACCTGAAGGGGATGACCTAGACAAACTTAACTGAGTGGTAGTCATAGTGGAGGCTTGGGACGAAAAATTTGGATTGGCCACCATGAAAGACTTGAACTGCTCAAACATAGACTGCATATTGGAAGACGGATCATTCTCAGAAACTGGTGCAGAGAAGGCGGCAGATGAGCGAGATCCTGAAGATGTCGGCTTAGAGGATGGTGGACCAGACGAACGACCCTTGGGCTGCAAAAGTTTATGACAAGCATGTTTTCAATGGCCTTTCTGATGACAGAAGCTGCACTCATCCATGGAAACCCGAGGCTTGGGCTTACCAATAACTTGAAATAAATGAGATGGTGGGGTAGGCAAGAGTGGAGGAGTGGCAAAAACTGACTGGGAGGCAGGAGCACCATGAGCCACCTTCGACCGAGTTTCTTCTGCAATAAGCTCATGGATAGCAGCATCAACAGAAAGCAAGGGGGACCGATGAAGAATAGCTCCCCGAAGTGGCTCAAATTGATCACGACGGGCCATAAGAAACTGAACAAGATGTTGCTTCTCCCGAAACTTGGTATAACTATCAAGTAACTGCAAATCTGATGGTTCCATTAAAGCAAGTTGATCCCAATAAGTTGTCATCTTATTGTAGAATTTTTTAATGGACTTATCTTTCTGACTAGCACTGCGAATAGACATCTCAAGTTCATACTGTTTTGTAAAGTTAGACTCAAGGTACATAGTTTTCAAATAGTCTCAAACTTGTTTGGAAGTAGAATACTTGGAAAAATTCATACCAATGGTAGTTTGAACTGAATTATGAAACCAAGTAAGAATTTGTGCATTTTCCTTATCCTATTTAGCAACATCATTCTCAGTTTCTTTGGATTCCGTAGGTCTAATTGTTATACCAATAACATAGTTCCACATACCTTTACCCATTATAAAATTCTTCATTACATGAGACCAATAAGAATAATTGGTACCATCCAGCTTAGTAGTGATAGCTTGCAATTTATCATCAGTCATATTATATACCCAAACTATAGTGAATTCAAAATAGGGTGAAAGGCAGCAGAGAAGAAAGAGAGAGAGAGAGAGATGAACGACCTGTCAAGAGTAGCAATTTTTGGTCCTTGTTGTTCTCTTCCTCCTCAGCTGAACCAGACAGAGATAGAGCTAGGTCAGAACAGAGAGAAGATCAGTGAGATACCCAGCCTAGGTCTCTGAATGAACCAGAGACCAGCGATGGAAGCTTCCTAGGGTTTCGATTGAACCAGAACCAAAACCAGCAAGTGAGACGAGCTGCTTCGATGTGCGAAGAAGAGAATCCCAATGAAGCCTTGCAACGAGCTTGCGAAGAGAGTGAAATAGCTGCGATGGCCTTGCGATTAGAAGAGAGACGAGTTGCGACAACAACCTTGCGAAGAGAGAGATAGAGTTGCGATGGCCTTGCAATTGAAAGAGAGACGAACTGCGATGGCCTTGCGACGAAGGAGAGACAGCTGCAATGGTCGATGATGACCTGCGACAAGTATGCTAATGTTTGTAACCTTGCTCTAATACCATGTGAACTGAGAGGAGGAACTCAGTTTATTCAATTGCTATCAAAACCAAAGTCAAGTACACATATATAATCGCATAGACTAAACCTTAATAACCTAGAAGACTAAATTACCCTTAATATAAATACAATACAATACAATTCACAAACAGAAATGTAATTCTTTCACCAAATTTTAGCTAGTTTTTTTTTTCACTTAAGTTTGATGAAATTGATAAAAGATATTGGACATGAATTTTTTTTTTTTCCCCCCCACCAGAATTGATTAAATGATGTTTTTTTGGGATAGATTAGGTATTTGTAAAAAGAATTGATAAAATTTTGATCGGCACAATTACAGTGAAGCCTGGGGTGTTATTACCCTCATAAATATTTAGACTTGGAATCATTCTGTCCTTTGTTCCAAATTCGAAAACACTCAATAACCTTTAGATCATTTTCGAGATTCTCACATGATATAAGGATTATAAGTGTTTTGGGACAGGAGGCGGCAGAGAGATTTGGGATAGAGGTGACTCGCCAAATTTTTACTACTAGAACAAAACAAGAGTCATTTATCTATCCTATCTATACTATTATATAAAGAGACGATTGTGATCTTCTCCATTGCATATTTGTAATGGAGATTCCATTCCATTATCAAATGGTGAGTGTAATAATTAATTTTTAATTTAAACTAATTATAAATTTATATTCTTATTTCATAGATATATAAAATAGAGAGGATCAAAGTCTATAAAGAGAACACTTTAGTTGGTGTCCATCCCTCTTTAATGCCAAGTATCTATTTTTTTTTTTAGATAGAACCAAGTGTTTATTTTTTCATTCCAATGGGTCCACCCCTCTTTAAAAACGAATGGTATGGGACTTGAACCTTGCACATTTATTTAGTTTATTAAAGTAGACTTTTATCACTTGATTGGTACACAATCCATAGTAAATATTTTTTTTTTATTAGTACTTATTTGAATTGTATACATATTGTGTGTGCCAACCGCTAATATACTACAATTTTGTCCCAGTAGCCGCTACTATCTATGTGGTACAAAATTTATGAGTTTCGTTTGAGTTTTTTTTCCTTCTCTGTTTTTGCAGTTCTGATTTGACACGGACTGTGCTGCAATGGATGAGGATTGTGAGAAGAAAAAGTTGAAGATTACAAGAGACAAAAATATCCAAAGTTGTCATTCGAAAGATCATAAAATCATTTGCAAGAAAGTGTTTGAGACGGATTTGTCCATGAAGAAGCAAGCCCAGCGCTTGAGGGAGACAGCCAGATATTTCAACAGGAGGAAGGACATATTATACCTCCTTTGGACATATCCTATGAAACGAGAATCAGATCAGGATGATTTGTTCCTGCTCCGGGATAACTTCATCAAGCTCAATCGGATGATAAGACCACTGGATCCTACTATGAAAAAAAATGAAAAAAAATTATGCCAGCTAGTGAAGGACATCCCTGCTGTACTGAAGGATGTTGAATGTTGTCTGGCTAAGCATGATTCTGACATCAAGCTCTATTATGGAAGCCTTAGACAACATCGTGAAAGTGAACCAGAACACAGGCTTCTCTATAAAGTAGAAGCACAGATAATTGATTATGCTGTTCGCCAAATTTTACACTTTTTTGAGGGGGGACTACTTAAGGTGATAGCGATTTCTGGGTACAGTGCAGAGATGGTAACAGCAGCCTTGGAAGATCAATCTGTAAAAAGATGCATGTTTAATTTAGTCATCAGTGTCCATGTCCCAGAAATGCATGGCATCTGTGACGTCCACAACAGCATTGCACAAAAGATTCATGTACTTCTGGGAACTGACATTTCACTCCCACTAGATGAGGCACTCAAACCCTACAAATTTTTACTATTTCTGGATTGCTGGAATAAAACGATAGATCTACATGACTTGAAAATCCCTGAGCATGGATCAGTGGTGCTTACATCTCAGTTCAAGGATGCTTATAGGATAATGCTGGTGGATCTTGAAATCAGGACGGAGAATCATCTGCTACCATGGAAGTTGTTTTGGAAAAATGCTGACATTTTTCCTCATCCTCAAATTGAACCAATTGCCTCACAATTAGTTGAACTGTGCCACAGCCATTTACTTGCCATTATTCTACTCGCAAGGGCCTTAAAATCTGTCACTGATGTTAGGGTCATGCAACACGCACTTGGAGAATTATCGTCATCGTCTTTTTCCTCTCGGATGGAAGGTAGAAGTCATGAAGTCATGGTGGTTGTGTTAAAATTTGTTTGGGACCGCAAGAGCATTGTTGCAAGGCATTGCATAAAACACTTCTGCACTTCAGTCACTAAAGATATAAAACTCGATAAAACTTCATTAGTGTCCTTTTGGATTGAGAATGATTTGATAGAAACAAAAAGAGCAGGACAGCATGTTCTCAAAGATCTCATCAAATCCTTCTTGTTAGAGGAGGTCAGCGAAGGTTATGTTCGAATGCGAGAAGAAACTAGAGAAGTGCTCTTGAAGCAATTTATTCCTCATTTACGTCCTTGGTATCTTAAGCAAGAGGGCTTAGGATTATCAGAGGCATCAGAGGTTGCAGAGTGGGATGCCAAGGAGATATACCTGAACAATAATCATCTGTCCGAGCTACCAGAGAAACCAAACTGCCCTTCTCTAGTAACACTGTTTTTACAAGAAAACTATGACCTCATGGAAATTCCTTCCTTATTCTTTGAGTGTATGCCCATGCTCCAAGTTCTAGATTTGTCCCATACGAGCATAAAGTCTTTGCCAGCATCTATTTCCGGATTAGTTTTCCTCCAAGAATTATTTTTAAGAGGTTGTGAACTTTTAATGGAACTGCCACCTGAAATTGGAGCACTTTCGAAACTGCACGTGCTTGATCTTGAAGGAACTGAGCTTATGTATCTTCCTAAGGAAATTTCAGGACTTACAAAGTTGGAATGCTTGAAAGTATCCCTTTATGGATATGGAAAAAGCTACAGAGAAGGTAAGCAGATATGCAAAAGGGTTCCACCAGGGTTATTAGCAAGCCTCTGTATGTTGAAAGCACTGAGCATTGATGTGAATCCAGATGATGATGAGTGGGTAGCTGATGTAAAAGATGTCACAGATGAGCTGCTTAAACTAAAAAGGTTGGTGACTCTAAAATTGTATTTGCCAGAAGTTGGACTACTGAAAGAAATTACATCTGTACGAAATTTCCAATTTATTGTTGGCCATCATAAGCAGTGCATCATGTCTTGCCTACCACATGAAGTTGAAGAAGAGTTCAAGAAACAAGAAAATTACTTAAAATATAGAAATGGCAAGTACATACCGATTGAACTTCAGAAGGCACTCAAATGTACTCATGCTTTTTTCCTAGAACGACATTGGACTGTCAAGAAGCTATCTGAATTTGGAAATGAAAATATGGTTGAGCTGAAATTTTGTTTGTTGGTTGAATGCAATGAGCTTCAAACAATAATAGATGGGGGAGAATCCTGCACAGAAGATCAGATGTGTGAATCAGGTGTAGATAAAAAACTGCCATTCGAATCACTAGAATACCTGGGTCTTCATTGCATGATGAATTTGAGAAGCATCTGGGAAGGTCCAATTGGTAAGGGTTGTCTATCCAAACTAAAGTACATGGCCTTGCATAGTTGCCCCAATTTGACTGGCATTCTTACAACTAGCTTGCTTGGTAATCTCGATAGCTTGGAAGAGCTTATAATTGAAGACTGCCCCCAAATCAACAGCCTAGTAAGCCAGGAATCTTCGTGTTTTGAACTAAATCCGTTTCTCCCAAGCTTGAAGAAGATATCACTTCTTGACCTACCTGAATTGGCAAGCATTTCCAGTGGCCTTTGGTTTGCACCGAAATTAGAAAGGATTATCATCTATGCTTGCCCAATGCTTGGAAGTCTTTCTCCGATGGAATTGTCTAGTAACGATCTAAAAGTGATCAAAGGGGAGATTGAATGGTGGAATTCATTAAAGTGGCTTGAAACTGATTGGAGCAGCAGACAGAAAGATTATATGGCTAATGTCTTTGTCGAACTAAGAAGGGATGCCAGTTTGATGGATCAACTAGCAGAAAGTGGAAATTCAATGTGAGGGAAGATTTGAAGCTGTCATAATGGCCAGGTAATCTCTCTTTTTTACCTTGCAGAAAGTAGTATTTACTTCTGTGAAAGTTTTGTTTTACCATGCTCTCTTAAGCCTACACTATCAACACTTGATAATCCCACATAATAACAATTCAATATCCATTTTTAAAGTTTTGAAAACATTCATTATGTGTACTTGACCACTTTTTTACTTAACTGCTCTTTAAGGGAGCAGTGTGCTGTAACTTGTTTATATGCTTAAAATGAACATCCACACTTTCACAGCCTGATTGGGTCTAAAAACCACGTCCGTGTATGTGTGTACGTAGGAAGAAATTTGGTTGAGCTTTCAGATTTTTTTATTTATTTTTAATTCTTTATAAAAATTAGAAGCTAATTTAACAAAAATAAACACCAAAAAAATATATTTTTAACTTTTTGAAATTTATTTCCACCCTAAAAAAGAGAAAATCATATGAAAATAATGATTTTTTTTTTTTTTTTTCCACCTAACTAGTTTTTGAAATTTTGTCAAAAACAAAATTTTAAAACTCAATCGAACATAATTAATTTTCAGGAAAGATGACAGATGCATCCTAGTTCCTTACAAATTTTGTTTTTCACAAGGCTTATAATGACAAATGGTTTATCTGAATTTAGGGCCACCTTCATTTCACTCTGTTCGGATCAAAATACTTGCAATAAAGACTTACTGAAAACACCAACTGCTCTTGATTTTACATGAATTTTTGTGAAAGCCTTTCATTTGCTTCCTATCAAAACTAACCTATACTATTACACTCATTCTGCTTAAAATATATATATATGAAATAACTTTTTATTGTATTTATTTTTTCATTTGCCAATAGGGGAAGACACTTGTGGAAGAAGATCAAAACGGTCTTATGAAGCCAAGTATCAAGAGTGAGCTACAGATGGCGATAAATGGCAGAAAATCTTCACATGGAGATGCAAAGATTAAGCTTTAGTCACTTCTCGGCTAAGTTCTACGAAGCACTTACTGCTTGTCTGAATGTTCTTGAATACCTTGAGCTTTCTTGTTTTCCATTACCAATTTACACCCCCCCCCCCCCCAAACACACACACACACACACACAAAAAACAAAACAAAACAAAACAGAAAACAAAAACAAAAAAATTGTTATGCAATGTTTGTCTAAATGCCTTGGATGTTTTGGGAAGTAATTAAGCCCTTATCTGCCCTACTAAAACTGAACTTGGAGATTATTTATGCTTGGATATGGCCATATGCTAATTGTTGTATATTGTAATATTGCTACTGCTGCTGCTGCTGCTACTGCTGTTCTTTTAATTTCATATATTTGGACAATGTTTTGAAAATATCCCAAAGTTCTCTGTTTTTTTTTTGTTTTCTAGCTAATTCATGAGCTTGTATTGCTTATCTGCAACAATATGTATCACAACTTGTTTAGCTCATATTTCGTGCACCATTGAACTGCGTTTCGCTTTGTTTAGATGAATTGAACAGTATAGAGACTTAGCATCCGCTGCTGCTATGAAACTGAACGGAGACAGACAATTATAATCTATCCTGAGTTGGATGAAATCACAAAATCTTGTAAATGGATGTTGGTATGAATAGGGGTCAAATTTTTTGGATCTTATGAGATGGAAATTATATCAATTGGTTGTATGGCATGGTTGATGCCGTACTTAATGTGTGATTTTAAGAGGAGTTATAGTCCATTTTTAAGGTCAGTTTGGTCATTTTATTCTAGTTAGCTCGGTGATTTTATTCTAGTTGACTTAACACACTCTATTCAATTTGGCCGCTTTGTTCGTGCTCTATTCTGTTAATCATGTTCATTCTTTACTCATATACTGGTCACACCTTATTTTTTAATGTTGTGTTGTTTTACGATCTAATCTTGTGTGAAAATAGTTTAGAAGAAAAATATATGAATATAAAATACATGTTTTAGTCATGCTTTTAGTCTTTTCTTGGTAAGAAACTCTCCCTATCTAACCAATAACTTTTATGGGGATAGTGAGTTCATATTCTTAATAGTCTTAGGGCATGTTTGGTTTGATGTTTTGAATTTTTTTTTTTAAAAAAAAAAATAGGTACTAGTTTGATAAAAATAGATATCCAAAAATATATTTTAAAATTTTTAGAAATTATTTTTTCCCTCTAAAAAATAACATTATATAAAAAGGGCTGTGCTAGGGAGCTCAAAAATGAGCTCCCCCTAATCCCCCTAATTTTTTTTTTTTTTTTTTTCTTCAGAAGCAGGGAAGGATGAGGAGGAGGAGGAGGAGGAGGAACTGGAGGGGGCCATCAAAATGGAAGGAGGCGGAGGCGGGGCTCGGCAGATGACCGACGACGACTGACGACCGAGGCTTGGCTGCGACCGCCTCTCTTCTCTCTCTCTCTTTCTCTCTTCTCTCTCTCCCTCTCCCTCTTCTTCTCTGCGTTGAAAATGGAAGAAGAAGAAGAAAAAAAATAAATAAATAAATAATGTCCAAAACAACGTCGTTTTTGGCATTAGGGGGATTAGGGAGCTCATTTTCGAGCTCTCAAACTTTATTCATATAAAAATGATAAATAATTTTTTTTTTTTAATGATGCACTCTTTCAAATGAAAAGCTAACATTTGTTTTAATTACTTCAAATGGTGATAATATAAGAATTGATATTTTTAGCCTATGTGTAGTTGTCATGGTTTTAAACTTCTCTTGGTAATAAACTTTTGGGGGAATTACACTAACCCATCTTGATATTTTTATTTAATACAGATTCTCCTCTTATTAAAAAATTATACTTACTTTTTTGTCGGATTAAAATGACATATTTGTCCCTTAACTTTTATACATATAAAATAATATAGATATTTTATTCATGTCATTTTAAAAGAAATAACAATAATTTTGTTTAGTTTAACTCACACAAAAAATTAAGTTTTTTAATTTTTTTTATTTATATTGAATTTTTAAAATATTTTAAGTAATTTTTTATTTTTTAGATACATCTAATCTAGGTATACTTAAAAAGTATAATATTTTGTAATTTTTTTAAATTCACCAAATATAAAAAATATAAAAATATAAAAAATTTACATTATCTTATTTTGTTGTATTCAATAGATTTTTAAAAAAAAAAATTATATAAATTTTATATTTTTTTTTAAATATATTTAGATTAAATTGATCTAATTTAAATATAATGGTGGAAATAAAAATGAAAAATTATATTCACATATAAAAATTTATATAAAAAAATCATAAAAATGTTGTGATAGTGATATTGTTATAAATATAAATCATGTTTATGAGTGTTTTGTTTTAAAATGAAAGGTCACAATTAAGTTATATCATTGTGTTTGAAAATTCTGTATAAAATTATGTTTATATATCATCATTCAATAAGAACATGTTCAGTTAAAATTTAATGATGAAAAGTTGTAGAATATAATCATGATAATAGGAAAAAGGGAAAAATAATCATTTTACAAATCTCAAGGAGGGAAATATAGGTAGTGTTTGGTAGAGTTTTAGAATTATAATTGGAGAATAAAATTGTATTTTGAGTTTGTAAGGATTGAAATTATGATTTGAAAAGAGAAAATTTGTTTGGTTACAAGTTTTGAATTTTTGATGTAACATATGAAAAGAGAAAAATTATTTGGTTATGAGTTTTGAAAAGAGTTTTAAAAACTTAATTAAAAAACTTGTAACTCATAAGTAAACACACAATTCAAAATTCTATTAAAAATTTTATTTAAAATTTATAACCAAACTTTTTTTAAAATTCAATTCAAAAAAATAATGTCATTTTAGGCCTTATTTGGGAAGTAACCTTTTTAGCCTAAAAGTCAAAAAGTCATTAAAAAAAGAATAATGCTTTAGAGCTCTAATTCTAGAGCTCTAAAATTAGCTCTAATGAGTTGACAGTGAGCCCCATCTACTGTGATGTGATCCTTTGGTCTTGATTTGGTTTTTTTTTCCTTGCGATGTCATTAGTGCCCCATCAGAGCATCAAAATTAGTGTTATGAATCATTGTTGTTAAAAAAAATCAATAAACCAATAACTTATATTAAAAAATCAAAAATTCCCTTTTCTCTCTACTTTTTGTACATCTTTTCGTAAAAAAACTAAAAAGTCATTCCAAACATATTATTTTTTTTTACATTATATTTTAATCAAAAAATTAAAAAATTACTAAAAAAAAATATGTTCCCAAACGAGGCCTTACTCTAAAAAAATAATTGCTATACTTAAAAAAAATTCAAAAACAAATATAACTTCTTCCATAGCTATAACCAACTTAACCACAGACCAATCTGCTCTTCTCTTCTCAAAGCCTCCATCATTTTAGACCCATACAATATCTTGGCTGATAATTGGTCCACCACAACTTTAGTTTGCACCTGGGTTGGGATCAGCTGTGGTGTCCTCCCCCAAAGGGTCATATCTTTGAATCTTTCCGACATGGATCTCACAGGCTCGCCCTCTCCCCACCTCGGAATTGTCTCGTTTGCATCGACTCAAACAAGTCAACTTTGGGTACAACTTTGTCGGAGATTTGAATTCATATTCATGGTTTGGTAATTTACCAGAACTTCAATACTTGCTTCTACGCAGCAATAATTTCACAGGCACAATTGTATCTTCACTGTGCAACATTTCAAACCTGGAGGGACTCGATTTAGGCCAGAATTATCTGCAAGGCAACATTCCAGATGAGATTGGTAAACTTTCCAATTTGAAATTTTTACATTTGGAAAACAATCAGATTACGGGTTCTATACCCTCTGCTATGTTCTTCAACATGTCGTCGTTGCAAAGCATTGATCTGACGGCTAATAATTTTTATGGAGAAATTCCATCCAGTCTGTACAAGTGCAGGAAGCTTCAATATTTATCTCTATCTTTTATTAGTTTGAATGGCAGCATACCTCGAGAAATCGGCAACTTGACCATGCTTAAGGAGTTGTATATTGGGCATAATGACTTCAAAGGTATAGTTACTAACTTTGACACAACTTGGTATGCAGGATTTATAACCCAAAAAAAAAAAATTATATGTTCTATTATTTTAATACTTGATTAGGCATATTTTGATTGAGAGAAAATTAGTCTAAAGTTTTCTCATTTTTAGCAATGGCAGAAGTCCATAATATTATTTTACGATGTCCAAGATGTCTCACCCATCCTCATATATCTCACCCACCTAATCTTGGTTCAACTTCACAACTTCCATGCCAACTTCCAAAACCCCTCTCCCTCTGCACACACATACATACATACATACATATATATATATATATATTCGTGGATTCACCATCATTTCTAGCGGTGATGATAGTTTCCGGCGGTGACAATTATGGATTCACCATCATTTTTGTTCTTTTGTTCATAGCTTTCATTGGCCTGGCTGTTCTCACTACAGGGGTAAAAATCAGCCTCTTCAACTTGTTATCCTTATCCACTTTCTTTTCTTTTTCTTTTTTCTAAAGAAAAATTATTTGTACATTTAAAAAAGAAATCAATTCTGTTTTGTTGTGATTGATTGAAATTTTTTTATTCGTGGGCAGCTTCAACTTGCTAGTTCTTGTGGGTAAATGTAATAAAGAAATCCATGCTGGTATGTTGAAATTAATTGAATGTTTTATTTTGGAATGTGGGTTGAATTGATTGAATATTTTATTTTGGAATGTGGGTTGCTGCTAAGTTGTGGGCTGCTTCAACTTGCTAGTTCTTATCTACTTCCTCTTTTCTCATTCATATATAGATATACATATATAAATATACATACACATGCATGTATATTTATGTTCTTGAGTTTAGTATCGGGTTCTGTATCAATTGGTTAGTTTTAATTCTTTATGAAATTTTGTTTGCTTATATTTGGGAATTTGAGTTTTTGAGGACTTGCATGTGTTGGTTCACTTTTGATTTTGAGAATTTAGACCTATAATTTTTTTTTTTTTTTTTTTTTTTTTTTGGGGGGGGGGGGGGGGGGGGGAGACTAATTTGCTTTCTAGACAAATGAATTACGCAGTACAAATCTCCTTCATTGTTTCAATTGGCATTCATGATTTAAGGATTCGGATTTGTTGTCTATGTTGTGGACTTGCAGTATTACCATCTTGTGATGTTTGGTTCATTTTTAGAACTTGATTTTCGATTTTTTTTTTAAAAAAAATTAGTGACTAGTTTGAGGTTCTTTCTCTTGTTAATGTTGAGGTTCTTTCTCTGGGAAGAAATTCTCTAGGAAAAAAATTTTCTGAGAAGTCTAGAGAAATTCTCAACTTTGGGAAGAATTTCTTTATCTGGAAAGTCCAAAGATATTTTTTGGATCGAATTTTCTGTAGATCGATGTTGAGGGACCTTAGACATTATGAAAATTTTCAAAATTTCTCTAGGGAAGAATTTCTCTAGAGAGAACTTTGGGAAATTCTTTGGATCAAATTTTCTCTGGATCGATGTTGGGTAACCTTAGACATTATGAAATTCCCAGAATTTATCTGGGAAAGAATTTCTCTAGAGAGAACTCTGGGAAGAATTTCTTTGGAAAGTCCAGAGAAATTATCTGGATCGAATTTTCTCTGAATCAATGTTGAGGAACCTTAGACATTATGAAATTCCAAGAATTTCTTTGGGGAAGAATTTCTCTAGAGAGAACTTTGGGAAGAATTTCTCCGGAGAGAATTTCTCTGGGAAGAATTTATCTGAAGTGAATTTCTCTTGAGAGAATCTCTTTGGAGTGAATTTCTTTGATCGATGTTGAGGGACCTTAGACATTATGAAAATATTTGATGTCCGTTATGCTATAAAATCTTAATATCAGGGACCCTAAAAAAAAATTCCCTTTAATATTGAGTTGCCTAGAATTATTCACCATGTTTGGTTTTGAGATATCAAAAACAGTTTTTTGAAATTTTAATTCATTTTTTTAATAAAATTTTTAAATATTTTGATCAATTTTTTTTTTAAAAAATTTAGATTTAGTTAATCTTAATATATTTAAAAAGTAAAAAAAATTGCACATAAATTTTTTAAAAATTCATTGAATACAACGAAATAAAAATATATATATTGAATTTTTGTATTTTTTGGTATATTTTGTATTTGGTGAATTTTTTTAATTCTTTTTTTACAAATATTATATTTTTAAGCGTGTTTAGATTAGGGGTATCTAAAAAATAAAAATATGTATAAAATGTTTAAAAAATTCACTAAAAACAAAAAAATATGAAAAATAAATAACTCAATTTTCTAAAATGTGGATGCAATTTTCTAGAGAAAACATGGTGATTAAGTTTCTGAATTTGTTTGATATTTGTTCTACAATTCAGTTTTGATGAATAATACAAAGGCTCAGTATGTTTTGACGTAAAATATTTTTGTCAAAAATATTTTACTCATTTTCCGTTGTGTGGTTGAACAAAAAGCAAGTAAAATATTTTTTAAATATTTTTGTATCATTTTTTCAAAAATGACTTACCTTTTAAAATTTTGTAAGTCAATTTTTACAAAATTACTCTCACTCACTACCTTTTCCACACACTTTAGCATTTTCAAAATATCTTAGCTCACTAAAAAGTCATAAATGACACTTTATTGAGTCAAAATTAATGTTTAAGACAATAAAATATTTTTGTTTCAAGTGTCGACCACATGCCGAAAAAAATATATATATATTTTTTCTATGTAAAATCAATTTACAAGAAAAATATTTTTTTGTGTAAAATATTTTACGTCAAACAAACGGAGCCATATTGGTGCAAAGTCTCCAAAATGACATTGTTGACAAATTGGCTTTAATACACTTTGAGTCACAGAACATGGAATTGAGATTTGTTGAAAACAGTGATGGTACAACAAGGAGAATCATTTCCTGGCAATGTCATTGTTTTGATTGATATTTGTTCTACAATAAACTCTTTTGTTCTCTAGTTTTACATATTGGAAATCAAATTGACACAGTTTAAATATTGGGAGTTAAAATGATACAAGACTCGTATTTTGCGGACAAAAAATGTAATTAACCCTTGTTACTATAAGGAGGATTTAAGTAGCCTGCAGAAGTAACAATAATACCTGGGATTTTTCATTTAGAAGGCCCACGTTTTCATGGAAGATGAAGAGGTAGGTAGGCTTCATAAGTTCTGGGTGCAGGTCCAATTTTGAGGGATAATTCAGTGGATGAGTTAGGTGGAACTTTGATCAGTCGGGTATTCAAGGCTTGTCATGCTTACAGTTGGGGAGATAGTTCAACTGGTTGTCGCAAATTCACCTGATCTGATCTGGAGCAACCTATCTCCACCAAAATCACTTGGTTGGCTTGGAAAGGAAGACTGAAAACTTCTGATTTGCTTCACAGAATGGGGTTGTTGGGGGCTAATGTGGATTCAAATTGTGTGCTGTGTCAAATAAGTTTGGAATCATTGGATCACATTATGCTTCATTGTATGGCAAGTTTGGACTAATATCATTAGATGGTGGGGTGTACAATGGGAAACTCCAACACAGTGGATAGTCTGCTACATTGGTGGATGGGCTGGAGGTTTAGGAAAAGGAAAATAAGATATGGAGAGTCATTCCAGTGGCAGTCATGTGGTCCATTTGGAAGCTTAGGAATGATTGCTTATTCAATGGGCTACAGCCTCTGATTGAAGAATTGTGTGATTTGATCAAAGCTAGGGTGGCTATTTGGATGAAGGCACAAGGTATTGGGGATTTCTATTCAGTATCTGATGTTGTTTTGAATTTTCGTCAGGTTAGAAGCAGCATTGGGTCTTCATGATGTCAGGGGTTGAAGAGCAGCAGTAGCATAGTGGTAGTGCTTGGTGTGTTTGGGTCCTGGCCTTGTCTCTGTCCTGATCCTATATTTGCTGCTGTGGTGTTTTTTTTTTTTTGGTGTTTCCTGTTTTTGCCATTGGTGGTTGTTATTCTTAGGTGGGCTGTATTTCTTTTTGTTTTGTTGGTTTCTCACCGACCTAGCTTGAGCTAGCAAATGACAGGGTGATGCTCTTGGTGCCAACCTAGTTGGGATGAAGGCAATCATTATGATGCTCTTTGCTCTTTGCCTCTTCTTTATTGATGTAATCCATATTTTATGTATGTCGATGATATCAATAAAGTTTTTCTTTACTGGTCCAAAAAAAAAAAAAAAAACATACTAGGAGGATTTACATAACAATGTTCATCACATAGGTCGGGTTGGGAGTATTCAAGTGAAGTTGTCGATGTGTCTGCAAAGTGTCTATAAAATGTTCGATATGATGAATAAATTTTTTCGATTAAGACACATTAAAAAAATATTGAATATGTTCTTAAGAGTATTTATCGAGAATCAATGACTAACACAATAGGTCTTCTCTATAAAAGTATTTGTACTTCTTAGCTACATACTAACTTAGTGTCTCTCTTTTACTTCTTGTGGACCTAAAATGATCATGTCCTTATTTTTGACAACTTTGCAGATGGAATTCCATCAGAGGTGGGCAATCTTGTCAATTTGGAGATATTCAGTGCAGGTAGTAGTTCTTTTATAGGGGCTATTCCATATTTTATCTTCAACATGTCTTCATTGAGGGTAATTCACATGACAAACAATGGACTATCTGGAAGTCTCCCATTGGACATTCAATATGATCTCCCTTTTCTTGAAGAGCTACAACTTCAATCCAATCAACTTTCTGGCAAATTTCCACCGGCTTGTGGGAATGTAAAGGGCCTAAAAGGTTATTATTGTCATTTAATGATTTCACAGGAAGCACATTTAAGAATATTGGGAACCTTACATTGCTAAGAGATTTACATCTTGGTGATAACAAGTTGACAGGTACTTGCCAAACTCTACCGTCTTTATTATCTTGAATTTTGAGTTCGGTTTTTCTATCATGATTTTTTTTAATGAATTTGTTATACTTGTTATTACAACACAATATCTAACCATTCGAGTTAAACTAAAGTAAAACGATATTTGAATCACACGTCCTAAAGCGATGTAGTGTTGTTCTAACTTTAAACATAGATTGTTGAATTATTACAATAAAATAATTGCAGAGAATCTTGATCCACAAATTTATGTAGTAAATTCCACAGTATGGAAACCACTATGCCTTCCAAAAAGAAGCTTGTAGTTTCTCTAAGGTTGTGTTTGGATGTGAAATGAATAGATTTGAGCACTCATCAGATATGGAGTATAGTTTAAATTTAGGAAAAAGTTATATGATATACACCTTAGAAGGTGATCAGAACCCTACTTAAGAATATGGGTAATTATACTTACCTCCCTTGAGGTTTAATAAAATTGTAGAAACCTCCTCTAAGATTTATGAAATGACTTAAACCTCTTTTGAGGTTCAGTTTTTGATTACACTGATCTCCCCTAAGGTTTAATAAAATGAAGAAACCTCTCCTAAGGTTTCTGAAATGACAGAAACCTCCATTGAGATTTAATTTTCAATTACATTGACTTCCCTTGAGGTTTAATAAAATTGCAGAAACCTCTCCTAAGGTTTCTAAAATGACAGAAACCTCCCATGAGATTTAATTTTTTATAGGATTTTTTGGCCAAAACCTCCTCCTTGAGCACCTTTGTAGTAAAAAAGAAAGTCCAAACTTTTTAATTTGTAAACTCCCTAGAGAAGAAGTGCCTATTTTATGAATGATAAACAAATTTGTTTTTATTTTTTTATGGACAATCTTGCCCTTAGTAACTAATTTTATATTTCAAACTTTAAAATGATATCACTTTTGATCTATATTTTGATTTTTAATAAATTAGTATTTTTAGTTTCCTCTTATCAAGATTTATCAAACAAGATCCATGTTGGCTATGAACTTTTTTTAAAAAAATAGTAAATTTGTTTTTGTCGAAACTAACGTCAACAGTAAAAATTTGCTCTAATTCATAGTAAAAAAATTATTCTGGTTTGAGTTTTGTTTGGTGACAATCTATTTATAAATGACAGAGAATTTTACTTGGCCAAAACTCCCTTATTTATTAACAATTATAGTGACTATGGTATTTAGGGATGATGATGATATTTTACTATTTAAACATTAAAATTTTATAGTGACTATGGTATTTAGGGATGATGATGATATTTTACTATTTAAACATTAAAATTTTACGGTAAAATTTACTGTGAATCAGTCTAAAATTTTACTGTGAGATAGAGTAAAATTTTACTGTTGACGTTAATTTCGACAGTAAAAATTTTATTTATTTATTTATTTTTAAAGAATTTCATGTCAAACATCGATATTGTTTGATAGATATTGACGAGAGAATTCTAAAAATCCTAATTTTATTAAAAATCGACATTTAGATCGAAAGTTATATCATTTTAAAATTTAAAATATTAAATTACTCACTAAAGATATTGATGTATGCTAGACTTTTGAATGAAAGATTTTTGTACTTGTCTTTAATGCATGAAAGTTTTATTATGTAGGGATTTTGACCCAATTTTCCTTTTTTATTATAGATTCTGTCATCTGTTGCTTTATCGTAAAAAAATAATAAAAAATGCATACTTCATTAAATAATTTAATTATATTTTTAATTTACCCTTTAAAACTATGTCCAATTACAAATAAATAGAAATATGCAAATTTTGTTTTCTCTCTTTTTATGCTTGCAATTACTGATGACTGTGTGCCTCCTTCATTAAAAAATTCCTTAGCATCGTTCAAAAAAAAAAAAAAAGAAAACAGAAAATGTTGACATCGCTAAATAATTTAATTATATTTCTAATTTTACCCTTTAATTTTGTCTTATTACAGAAAAAGATAAAATTACAATTCTTTTATTTTTTTTCTTTGTTTTGTTTGCAGCTATTGTTGATTATGTATGTCTGCTTTTTCCAAAACCCCAATTGGAATTATATGTATGTTTTTATTTCTTTGTAACTGGACACAATTTTAAATGATAAAATTAAAAATTAAATTTAAATTAAATTATTTGATGATGTCAACATTTTTTGTTATTCGTTTTAGCATAAAGTAACAAGAAGAAAATCTGTAATAAACAATTAAACCATAGGGGAGGTTTATGCCATTTCAAAAATCTCAAGGGAGGTTTTTACCATTTCATTAAACCTTAGGGTGGTTAGTGTAATTGAAAACTAAACCTCAAGCGATTTCTGTCATTTAAGCATTTTCATTAAATCTCATGGGAGGTCAGTGTAACTGAAAATTAAACTTTAAAGGAGGTTTAAGCCATTTTAGAAACCTTTCGGAGATTTCTTCCATTTTACCAAACCTTAGGGGAGGTCAATGTAATTTAACCTAAGGCCCCATTTGTTTTGGGGTGTAGAAGGTGGGGTGGGATTAGGATGGAGGTGGGGTCCACTTAGTATTATGTTTGTTTATAGAATTGGGGAAGGGATTAGGATGGAAGAGGGGATTAAGATGGAGGTTGGAAGGGAGATTGGAATGGAGGAAGTGGAGGTGGTATTAGAAAATTAGTGAGGAGACTAGAAATTTTTTTATTTTTTTTATTTTTTACATGTTGGGCATTTTTTTTTTGAACATTAATGTTTATTTTTTTGTATTTTTGTATTTGTTTTATTATTTTAAATAAAATAATTTAACAATTCCTATACTAACAACTATCATCAAAACAAACACAATTTTACTTAATCCCCTCACTATCAATCCCCTCACTAACAATCCCCTCTCTATAAATCCCCTCTATTCTACCGCTGAAAACAAACGGGGCCTAAGAATATTTGTTGTGGTTTTGTGATAGTCAAATTTATGGTATTAACAAAGGCCCTGACATAATGAGCACATACATGCCTTAAAATTGAGCAAATTTTGGGTCATTTACATAACTGCCAAATTTCACATTGTGTGCAGGCGCATTGCCAGAAGAAATTGGAAACCTTAATCTTGAGATATTGAGTATCCCTTCGGCAGGGTTAACCGGCTTAATTCCCTCCCAAATATTTAACAAATCAACAAGAAGATTCATTAGCCTGAGTTCAAATCAACTCTCGGGCCATCTTCCATCAAGCCTTGGCCTCTGACTTCCCAATCGGAAAATAGACCTATTGTGGAATCAGTTATCAGGTGAAATCCCAAGCACCATTGGAGGAGCCTAAACATTAGTTACTCTCTTCTTGGCACATAATAAACTACAAGGACCTATTCCTCAATCATTGGGCAACTTGATGAGCTTGGAATTCTTGGATCTACCCAATAACAATTTGTCCAGAGGCATTCCTCAATCACTAGAGGCAATCAGGAATCTTCAACATTTGAATCTCTCCTTCAATAACTTGCGAGGAGAAATTCTGACTGGAGGGCATTTCGCAAACTTCACTGCTGTATCATTTATGCAGAACTCTGGGTTGTCTGGTGCACCTCGATTGCAAGTCCCACCATGCAAAACTAAAACCATTCACAAATCAAGGAAAAGTTTGGATTTACTGACATATATCTTACCATCAATTGCATTTGCAATAAGTGTGGTGGCCTTTGTGTGGATGAGATATCAAAAAGTCAAATGGTACTACCAATTCGAGTAGATTCAACGACCCATTCGTGGAGAGGGTTTTCATATCAAGAACTTGCACAAGCAACAAACCCGTTTAGTGAAAGCAACATACTCGGTACAGGAAGTTTTGGTTCTGTAGTAACACTGTTTTTACAAGAAAACTATGACCTTATGGAAATTCCTTCCTCATTCTTTGAGTGTATGCCCGTGCTCCAAGTTCTAGATTTGTCCCATATGAGCATAAAGTCTTTGCCAGCATCTATTTCCGGATTAGTTTCCCTCCGAGAATTATTTTTAAGAGGTTGTGAACTTTTAACAGAACTGCCACCTGAAATTGGAGCACTTTTGAAACTCCAGGTGCTTGATCTTGAAGGAACTGAGCTTAAGTATCTACCTAAGCAAATTTCAGGACTAACAAAGTTGGAATGCTTGAAAGTATCCCTTTATGGATATGGAAAATGCTACAGAGAAGGTAAGCAGATATGCAAAAGGATTCCAGCAGGGTTATTAGCAAGCCTCTGTATGTTGAAAGCACTGAGCATTGATGTGAATCCAGATGATGATGAGTGGGTGGCTGATGTAAAAGATGTCACAGATGAGCTGCTTAAACTAGAACTGTTGATGAGTCTAAAATTGTATTTGCCAGAAGTTGGACTACTAAAAGGAATTACATCTGTGCGAAATTTCAAATTTACTGTTGGTCATCATAAGCAGTGCATCATACCTCGCCTACCACATGGAGTTGAGGAAGAGTTCAAGAAACAGGAAAATTACCTAAACTATATAAATGGCAAGTACATACCAATTGAAATCCAGAATGCACTCAAATATACTTGTGCTTTTTTCCTAGAACGACATTGGACTGTCAAGAAGCTATCTGAATTTGGAAATGAAAATATGGTTGAGCTGAAATTGTGCTTGTTGGTTGAATGCAATGAGCTTCAAACAATTATAGATGGCAGAGAATTCTGTACAGACGGAGATCAGACGTATGAATCAGGCGTTGATAAAAAACTGGTATTCGACTCACTAAAATACTTGGGTATTCATTGCATGATGAATTTGAGAAGCATCTGGGAAAGTCCAAATGGTAAGGGTTGTCTATCCAAACTGAAGTACATGGCCTTGCATAGTTGCCCCAATTTGACTAGCATTTTTACAACATGCTTGCTTGGTAATCTCGATAACTTGGAAGAGCTTATAATTGAAGATTGTACCCAAATCAACAGTCTAGTAAGTCACGAATCTTCGTGCATTGAACCAAATCCGTTTCTCCCAAGCTTGAAGAAGATATCACTTCTTGACCTACCTGAATTAGTAAGCATTTCCAGTGGCCTTTTGTTTGCACTGAAATTAGAAAGGATTATCACCTATGTTTGCCCAATGCTTGAAAGTCTTCCTCTGATGGAATTGTTCAGTAATGATCTAAAAGTGATCAAAGGGGAGATTGAATGGTGGAATTCATGAAAGTGGCTTGAATCTGATTGGAGCAGTGGACAGAAATATTATATGGTTAATGTCTTTGTCGAACTAGGAAAGGATGCAAGTTTGATGGATCACTTAGCAGAAAGTGGAAATTCAATGTAATGAAAGATTTGAAGCTGTCATAATGGCCAGGTAATCTCTCTCTTTTTCGCCTAGCAGAAAGTAGTATTTACTTCTCTGAAAGTTTTGTTTTACCATGCTCTCTTAAGCCTACACTATCAACACTTGATAATCCCACATAATAACAATTCAAGATCCTTTTTAAGGTTTTGAAAACTTTCATGTGCACTTGACCAAATTTTTACTTTACTGCTCTTTAAGGGTGTAGTGTGCTGTAACTATAGTTTATATGTTAAATGAACATCCACACTTTCACTGCCTGTTGGGTCCAAAAACAGCGTTCGTGTATGTGTGTACATAGGAAGAAATTTGGTTGAGCTTTCAGATTTTTTTTTAAAAACTAGTTTAACAAAAATAAAAACCAAAAAAAGGTATTTTTAATTTTTGAAATTTATTTCCACCCTAAAAAGTAGAAAATCATATGAAAATATTGACTGTTTTAAATTTTTTTAATTTTTTTCACCAAACTAATTTTTGAAAATTTTCAAAAACAACTTTTGAAAATTCAACTGAAAATATGAATTTTCAGGAAAGATGACAGATGCATCCTTGTTCCTTACAATTTTTTGGCACAAGGCTTATAATGACAAACGGTTTATCTAAATTTAGGGCTACTGTCATTTTACTCTATTCGGACCATAAGACTTGCCACACTGACCTAGCAAAAAGACTGACTGCTCTCAATTCTACAAGAATTTTTGTGAAAGCCTTTCATTTGCTTCATATATTAAACTAGCCTATGCTATTACACTCATTCTGCTTGAATTTATATACATATGAAATAACTTTTTATTTTATTTATTTTTTCGGTTTCCAATAGTTGAAAGACACTCATGGAAGAAGATCAAAACGGTCTTATGAAGCCAAGCACCAAGAGTGAGCTACAGTTGGCAATAAATTGCAGAAAAATCTTCACACGGTGATGCCAAGATTAAGCTTTAGTCACTTCTCGGCTAATTTCTACGAAGCACTTTCTGCTTGTCTGAATGTTCTTGAATACCTTCAGCCTTCTTGTTTTCCATTACCACAAAAGAACAAAAAACAAAAAACCAAAAAACAAAAAAACATAAAACAGAAAACAGAAAACAAAAACAAAAGAAATTGTTATGTGATGTTTGTCTAAATGTCTTGGATTTTTGGGAAGTAATTAAACCCTTATCTGCTCTACTAAAACTGAACTCCGATATTATTTATGCTTTGATATGGCCATATGTTTGATTGTTGTATATTGTAATGGAAAATGTCTCGTAGCTCAAATTTTGTGGCTCAAAAGTGGCTCAAATGGCCAAAACGACGTCGTTTTGGCCATTTTTATGTTGTTCTGTACTCAAAACGACGTCGTTTTGGCCATTTGAGCCACTTTTGAGCCACAAAATTTGAGCTACGTAGCATTGTCGTATTGTAATACTGCTACTACTACTACTGCTACTCCTGCTGTTCTTTCAATTTCATATATTTGGACAATGTTTTGAAAATATCCCAAAATTCTCTGTTTTTATTGTTTTCTAGCTAATTCATGAGCTTGTATTGTTCATCTGCAACAATATGTACTACCACAGCTCCATGGAGGGAAGATTAAACCTCACAACTTGTTTTGGGTCATGGTGCACGATTGGACTGTGTTTCGCTTTGTTTAGTTGAATTAACAGGTATAGATTTGGCATCTGCTGCTACAAAATTGAACGGAGACTGACAGTTAAAAATCTTTGGAGAGTTGGATGAAATCACAAAACTGTGTAAATGAATGTTGGCATGAATAGGGTCAAATTTTTTGGATCTTATGAAATGGAAATTATATCAGTTGGTTCTATGGCATGGTTGATGCCATAATTAATGCTGTGATTTTAAGAGTTGTTATAGTCCAATTTTTAGGTCAGTTTGGCCATTCTATTCTAGTTAGCTTGGTCATTTTATTCTGGTTGTTCTGATCAATTTGGCCACTCTGTTCATGCTCAATTCTGTTAATCATATTCATTCTTTACTCATGTACTGGTAATACCATATTTTTTAATATTGTGCTATTTTACGATCTCTTCGTATGTGAAAGTTTGTTTAGAAGAAAAAGATTTGAATATAAAATATACGTTTTAATCGTGCTTTTAGTCTTTTCTTGCTAAGAAACTCTTCCTTTCTATCCAATATAACTTCTATGGGTATAGTGAGTTCATATTCTTAATAGTCGTACGACATGTTTAGTTAGATTTTTTTTTTTTTTGAAAAAATAGATACTATAGAAAATTTTTAAAAAATATTAGTAGAATAAACTTATATGAATTGAAGATATTCTTATTTAAACTAATATAATTTCAAAAGTTTGATGGTTGGACCTAGTTCGCCTTGAGTCCATCCCGGGGTGTGTGACAAGAGGACCACAAATTTGAGCAGTCAAATTCCTCAGCCAGATAGAATTTGCTTGACCACTATTTGATTTGCAAAATACAGAGAGAGACCTTTTGGCCTATGTTTATTTATTTTTATTTTGGGCTTATTTGACAAAAATAAACATTAAAAATATATTTTTAAAATTGTAAAAATTATATCTATCCTTCAAAAAAAAAGATAAAACTATATAAAAATAATAAGTATTTTTTATTTTTATTTTATTTTTTTATTTCTTTCACGAAACTAGATCCTTTTTCTTATGATGCTTCTTTCAAATGAAAAGGTAACATTTGTTTTAATTACTTCAAAAGGTGATAATGTAAGAGTTGATATTTTTGTTCTTTTAAGTGTAAATTTGAATATAATATATGTGTAGTCGTCATGGTAATATACTTTTCTTTCTTGGCAGAGTTGAGAAAATTCTTAACACTCCAACTAGACAAGACAAGGGGAAAAAAACAGAGAGAGATTATTATTTTTGAACAACTTGGTACTATTTGGAAATGGAAATCAACATTTGCTTATATGATAATACTAACGATAAGAACTCATACGTAAAAAAATATTTTAAAAAATAATATATGATATAGATTCATTTCAAATGTGAGTATTATCACATTAAAGTTAAATTTAAACCACACACTTCTATAAAATATTTTTATGTGTTTAATTTCTTAATCCCTAGTTAATATAAAAGTCGATTTCTTTGTCCATGAAGTGTATGTTTTGTTTCTTGTTAAGGTTTTATCAATAAGTTTACTTATCATGAAATTTTAATTAGAGTGTTAGTTGGAAAATAACATGTAAATGTAAATTTAAAATGAATCTTTTTTATATATTTAAATTTTTGTTTGATAATTTTGTAGTTGCACAAGGCGGGAGAACATTATGTTTGGATTGGCTTTTTTAGTAATTTTTTTTTGGGGAATTTTTTTTAAGGTCCCTAGTATTAAGATTTTATAGTACAAAGAACACTCAATATTTTCATAATGTCTAAGGTCCCTCAAGTTGATCCAGAGAAAATTGGTCCAGAGAAAATTAGTCCAGAAAAATTCTAGACTTCCAAAGAATTTCTTTGGGTTCAACCCAGAGAAAATTTAAATTTCTCTAGGTTTAGTTTGACCAATTTTTAAACTAGAGAAAATTGATAAATTCTGGACTTCCCAAGCCATTTCAATACAATCACTGCAATTCAATTCAAGCTCCTTCAATAACAACAATGGCACACAACAAAATTATAATACAAAACTAGAAATCCAGAGAAAATTCACACAAATTCCGCATCCAGTGAAAATTCTGATCCAAAAAAATTCTGGAAAGACTAGAGAATTTCTCTAATGTTTTGCTACTAGGTGCAATGTTGTTTATTAATGTGGTTAAGGGAATTTTCTCTGGATCAAAATTTTCTCTGTATTTTTGACCGAACCAGAGAAAATCCCTTTAAAATCCACATTAAATCCATTTTTCAATACAATCACTGCAATTCAATTCAAGCTCCTTCAATAACAGCAATAGCACACAACAAAACTATAATACAAAACCAGAAATCCAGAGAAAATTCACACAAATTTCACATCCAGAGAAAATTTTGATCTAGAGAAATTCTAGAAAGACTAGACAATTTCTCTGATGTTTTGGTACTGAGTTCAATATTGTTTGTTAATGTGGTTGAGAGAATTTTCTCTG
The DNA here is from genome assembly GCA_036172215.1 of Camellia granthamiana. Lineage (NCBI taxonomy): Eukaryota > Viridiplantae > Streptophyta > Magnoliopsida > Ericales > Theaceae > Camellia > Camellia granthamiana. The sequence continues at coordinate 23,403 of JAXFYN010000300.1, read as the reverse complement.
GAGCAGAATTTTCTCTGTATGGTTGCCACTGAAAGCACCTGACTCCTTTAACTGCATTTCCTCTTCCCGTAACTTGTCTACATTATGCTTCTCCCTATAATGCTTATAAAACTCTTGTAAGTGAGCAATGTCTTGGCTTCTGTCTGTGGTTCCACCCTCTCTCTTTGCAAGCCTTTGTTGGAAGATTTGTTGTGAATACATATATCTTGAAGAAAAGTAGAATTGCAATTCACACTAGTAAAGCCAAAAGGAGTAGTTTACATTAATTATAAAAGTAAATATTAACATAACAAACTTTAAGTGCACCAGATATCTGAAATGATTGAAGTTCAAACTACAATATTCAAAAAAATAGTGCCACATTACAAAACTCTCATACCACATGCTAAATGTCAATGCATACAAAAAATGAGAAAAATCTAAAGTCTCCAAACTGAAATTCACATATTTGCACCAGTACCTTTGTAAACAAATGACTCAGGCACCAACCTCAATACCCTGTTCTCCTCCACCTTGATTTTGATATCTTCCTTTGTTAGCCCTGGAACGTCGAGCGTGATCACGTGGGATGTGGGGGTTTCTTTCCAATCGCAGCGAGTGAGAGCTAGGGTTTCGATTGATTTGGGAGAGGAGAGAGGGGTTTGTTCAAGGATGCGAAATGGGTCATCTGGTGGGAGCATTAGGTCCCAGAGGAAGGTTCGTGTGTAGGGCATGAGAGCTGTGGTGGTTTGGATTGCCATTGTTGTTGCCAGGAAGAGGCAGATTATGAGCTTCTTTGGAATACCTATTTTTGCTATGGTGGTTCGGGAGATCTCCGATGAACGAAGGGATTGGACCCTTGAGATTGTTGCGAAACATATTGATTAGCGTAAGGTTCTGGGAGGAGGACGTTGGCGGAGGGATGGGATTTGGGGGTAGGGTAGACGAAGATCTTGAAGCTTTTGTTCATTTGGTTGTAGGAGAGAGAGAGAGAGAGAGAGAGAGAGAGGAATCATGGGCAAAAAGTCAAATTTCTCTGATATATGTTTAGGGACCTTAGACATCAAAAAATAATTTTGTGGATCCTTTCATTACGAAAAGTGTGGGAGGGACCCTAGACTAATTTTCCTTTTTTTTTTTTTTGATTTTCTTTGTTTTTTCTAAATTTTTAAAAAATGAAATTTCACACTTTTGCGTTCTAATCGATTAGACGAATCGAAAAAAGTTATAAAAAAAATAAAAACTTGAAAAAAAAGTCCAAAAAAGTAAAAAATATTTTTTTTTAAAGTTTTTTTTTTTTTTTTTGTCTTTAATGAACTTCTTTTGAATATTTTTCTTAATTTTTTTAGTTTTTAAATTAAAAAAAAAATTGACAAAATTTAAAAAAAGGAAAAATTATTTATAAGTCCTATTTGAGAGACTTATGCTACATGAGATCTTACAAAAAAAACTTATGTTCCCACAAGTTCTATAGAAAGCTTGTTGACACATTTACCCTCAATATTATTTGTTGACATAATAAATAATGGCAAGAGCATATATAAAAAATTAAATGTTACCATAAATTATAATCCTATCTATATGTATGTGAACGTCACGTTTGGTGATTACAACTTGATTAAGCTATTTTTTAGGAAACAAAATATATGAGATATATTTTGTCTCATTAGGCTAATGAAAAGGGAAGCTTCATTACCAAAAATTTGGAAGGCCACTATCGAGAGAAAAACAACAGTTTGATTCAGAGGCGAGGTGCGATGGAACGGTGGGCTCTACATTGCGTCTCTGGTGAAACAACGTCAACTGATGGCCCCGAAATGTAAGTGTGACTTTTTCCCTATTTTGCAATGTTGATTCATTTGATTTTGATTAGCAACCCATACCTAGGGTTTATGCGAATATGAGATTATTGACATTTACGGGTTCTATTGGTCAAAAGTTGTAATGTGAGATGTATATTTTGTGGGTTTTATGACTATTCCAGGTTTTGATAGTTTTGGGTTTGAAGGTGTCAGTATGTGTGTGTCGGTTGTCGATTTGGTATGTGCTGTGAGTTTTTTGTTTGTGATTTTGGATGGTGGTTATGTGGGTTGTTAATTTCTCTTCGTTTGTGTGTGATTTGTTGAAGTCGTCTTGAATAGGGGGTTTATTTTGTGATGTTTACGTTTGAAAGGAGCTTTGTAACATCGTAGGTATGACGTGGTTATTTCTTACCCACGCAAAGGATGGTGTTTGATTGTATGTTTTTTGGTGGTCCATGTTGTGCTACAATATCGTTTGGTTGTTTGCATTCAGTGACAAAAGTAAGTTGTCGAACGTGGCTGGTGCCACATCTATGTTTTACGTACTTTAAGATTTGTGAATGTGGCTGTGAATTTTTGAGAGACTGTTTATACATTGTCACAGTGAGTCGAAATAATGCAACTAACACAATTTGGGGTTGTGGTTGTAGTTTCATGTTACCATTTTATGTTGTCACATTCGTGTTCGTAGTGGATTGGTTGTCAAGATTCACGTAACACATTCTCGTTTATATTTTCTTAACATTATTTAATAAATCGGCTTGTGTGACATGATTTAGGTTTACGTTGAGTACTTTACCGTCACATTTGTAAGCGTGTGTGGATATATTGGTACATAGTTACGTGTTAATTTGTGAAATATGTGGGGAGGTAATTTTTGTTGTAACGTCAATTGTATTCTGTGGGATGAATAATACATGTAAGAGATTTGAATGTGAATGTGAATTTTTAGGAGATTGCTAGTTGATTGTCACAGTGAGTCGAATAATGCGACTAACACGACCTCGGGTTGTGGTTGTGGTTGTGGTTTCACGTGCCCATTTTATGTTGTCACATTCGTGTTTGTAGTGTGTACATCAATATTCACGTAGCACATTCTCATTTATATTTTGACAACATATAATGAATTGGCATGTCTTCCATTATTCACGTTTACGTCGCGTACTTTAGTGTCACATTTGTAAACGTGTGTGGGTATGTGGGTACATAGTTATGTGTTAATTTCTAAAATATGTGGTGAGGTAATTTCCATAGCAACATTAAGTGCATTGTGCAGGACAAATAATACGACTACGGATTGTGGTTTATGTTGGGTAGATTTGGTTCATGTTTCAATTTGCATGTCACATTGTCTTTCATTTCGTCACATTCACAAAGTTGCACATAGCCATTATATGTTGCCACACTCGTGTTCGGGGTGTGTTACACGCCAATAGTTTCACTTCACATTATGGTTTATATTGTCACATTATTGGATAAAATGGCATGCGCCACATTATGCTATATGTTGTGTTACATCATGTATGACATTGTTCCATATATGTCAATTTGCATATTGTTTTGTAAATATTGATATTTAGGCCGTTTGTTTTTGGACTGAAGACGTTAACACCCATATATACATGTTCTTCATCTTAATTTTTCCTTCAAACCAACAATGTTGTGGTGCTTTCAATCACAAAGGTATTGTGTCCTTTGGATTATGTTCACATGATTTATAAATACATTCCTACTAAAGAAGGATGTGTATTAAATTGTGTAGCTCAAAAAAGGCATGTTAATCTAACAGAAGTGAAACGTAATGACACATGAAAATGTTCAAATTAATTTTGACGTTTATTGAATGAAGCAAAAATATCTTTTCAGGCATACTTATTGAATGTGGTGGACTTAAAATGTTATATTGTCATCAAATTACAATGTTAATGTATGGTGTGGGTTTGTGAATAGGTGTGAATTGAATACATGTACTATCACATCTTTTTCTTTTTTTCTTTTTTGTGGCAACATTTGAAGCTTGTGAACATGCGTACACAATTGAGGAACATAGAGGTCTGTGAGTGAAGTAATTTTGAGGTGCGTTACTTGTGCACATAGGTAATTGATTCGTACAAGGAAATGCTGATGTATGAACAACAGATAATGTCGCAGGGATCCACGGATGAGGATAAATCATACATTTTCAGTACTTTGTGTTTGGAAAGATGTGATTGTTGAAAAAATGTTGTTGAACATTTTAAGGAATGGTAACTAACACAAAATCGAATGTGTGCAACCAACGATTAGAGATCTGGGTGAAGATGTGCGTGACAGGTACTTGGCAAGCTGTGTCCCTCACACCTTCAAAGTCATATATATTCAATTCCCAATCCACTAGGTTAGCACGAAACTGAAAATGCAAAAGTGAAAAGACGGAGAGAGAGAAGTGGTTTTGATCAAAGCCACGAAATGGCGGCAAAATTGCAATCAATGTGCCTAGGGTGACGTGCTTGCCAGATGGCACACGCGAAAACGATGCGACTTGATGGCGCGTGGCAGAAATGGTTGAAATATTGTGCATGACAGCTCATACGCATGATAAAACTCTTGGAGTTCTTGATTTAAAGAAGCGAAGACCTCGGCTACGGGGGTGATCTCGGCTCAATGAACTTGAACAGACTTGGTTATTGATTTTAAAGCGTTAATACAGCCACACTGAAGTGTTTATCATATGGAAGCCGATGTGTGTCAACCTTGGTAATGAAAGATAGAGCAAGTTTAGCCGACGTGCTATGAGATCAAATGATATAGATTTCATCACCTCAGTATGCCGAGGTAATAGAACCTAGGGGGCAGTTGTGGGAACATAATTTTTAAATGGCAACACGTGGTTGAGGTGGCACTGAAGTGTCAGCCGGGATGCCACGTGTCCTGATCATGACGCAAAGGTAATCTCGGCTACGCTGAGGTTATCCATGAAGATACCAGAATCCGGGATAAGCGGATAAGGGACAAGAGTCATAGAATGAGAGAAGACTTCAGTTTGGATAAAGACAAGACTCTTAGAGAGTTAATCCCAATTCTACTGAGAGTCCTAAATTAGCAGTAATCCAAAGTCTATTGGAGCTAGGCTTCTATTGGGATTAGGTTTGTGTTGGTTATAAAAGGGAGGCACCCTTATGGGTCTAAGATACGTTTTTTGTATTCTGAATAGTGAGTTAAGCACTTTTGCTATATTTGAGAGATAACTGACTTGATCGTTGGAGTGCCCCCGGATGGACGAACCACCGCCAGAATCTCTTCTTTCTGTGACAGGTCGTTTGGGCTTAATCTATTTTGCTCGTGCTCTCCAGCTGGATACTAATTTGGCAGTGTGGTCAGAAATCTACTCACACAGAAACTATACATACATTCAAGTCCGTTCATATTGTTCAGCAAATTATCTAGTTCAAAATATATTTGTGTTATTTGTTAAAGAACGCTAAAGAGAAAATATTAACTTGACATAGGTACTGAAACAACCTAGTAGAATTAAACAATTACAAAAATAAGAAAGAAAAAACAAGCATCCAAAAACAACTAAACCCTTGTGGTAGAACAGGTTGCCTTATTGTTTCATTAAAAAGTCAGCCCCAGGATCGACAAGCCTTGGGTTTGAAGTACAGAGGTGCAAATCCAGCTCTCTCTACAAGTGGAGGGAGGGGAATCATTTTTGAGACCTTGCACAATATGGTTTAACCAAGAAGGATTTGTGGCCAACACAAGTTCTTAGGATAAGGCTTAATTTAAAAGCGACACAATATTTACAGAGTATCATTTATGAATCTGATCATTGTGTTGCTGTGCCCATAAGAAAATCCTATTCCTTCCAACACCCCCCCGGGCTTCTGTCCAAAAAACCAACAGTAATAAAGTTCAACTGATGCATGTAAAAACTATCAGCATGCACTGCATTTTTCTTCATAAGATCAAATTTAGCATAATAAAAACAAAGACATTCTTACCTGTACAGCTTCGAATTTGATAAAGTCAAAAAGACCACTTCTAATTTGTTGAGGAGTTGTGGCCTTGTTTTCGAGCTAGCTCATTGCCATAGAAATGCACACTGCTCTGACTATCCGGTGACAAATTGTCCCGTGAGCTGCCAATGTTCAGCTCAGTAGACACAGTTCTCACCTTTGGTGTCATGTTGTTGCCAAAAAATTTATCTTTGCACATCTGATGGGTATTTTCACTTAGCAAGTTGGATAAACTTGATACAAAAAATGTATCTTGCCTGGCTCCCTGCATGCCAGCAGGGAAAGAATTGTAATTCATCAATGATGGCTTCAAGTACCCTATCATTGAATTACTTTGTCCTGGTATAGGAAAGAATAGGTCTCCCTTTCCATCAGTTGGTAACCCAGGATTCTGAGGAAATCTGAATTTCTTTGCAGGAGGGAATGCAGAATGGAGCAGTGGTGTGGGCTCGACATACTCAATTTGCCAAGGGCTGACCCTCTTCACATTCTGCAGAACTTCAGGTTCCCATGTAACCTGTGGCAGTGAGGATTATAACAACTTCAGGCTAGTTAAGGTGTAAATAGTATCCTCCCAGAGAAGGGGGAGGGATGGTTGTTAATAAAAGCAGCATCACAGCATGTTGTTCATTTAAATATTTCTCAGAAATTAAAATTTGAATTGGATGAGCTCTTTGTAACTTAAGTTTGGGAAGACTAAATAAGTGCACTTTTTGACTTTTTATGAAATATGGGTTGGATTTGGGTTCGGTTTGAAGTGATGTGTTAGAGAGGTGATGTGACTTAAATAAGATGATGTGACTTAAATAAGATAGTGACTTTTTGACTTTTTGGATTTTTTTGAGGATGCCAAACTTGGCCTATTTGAGAGAGAGAGAGAGAGAGAGGCTTCCCCAATTCTGTATTTACTGACAATAAGAGTAAGACTTTCCTGCAACTACAAAGAAAATGTGACACACTGATATATGACACATGAACTATTTTTTCCCAGCTATTGATATGTCACATGTATACATTTAACATTAAATCACATGGGCACAAGATTTATAAACCATAGATGGAACAGGTCAAGACACATATGCACATGGGCACAAAATAATGTTTATCTGGCCTCCTTAAACGTTAGAATTTCCTCTTGTTACCTTTATTTGTCTTCACATAGCCAACGGCATAAATCATACCTAAAACTGATTATGAGCTAATAGTTTACATGATATGCTGTTTACAATTATGCTTTCATTTGGATGGCAAATAATGGGAGATCGCAAATAGACCACACTACCGGGAGTAAGATCCCAGCAACATCATAACCAATGCTATTCCATTCAACCATTCATGAATCTTGTCCTTGAACCGCAATTTCCAACTACTCTAGGAATACATATATTTTTTCATAGAGAAAGAGTGAGAAAGGAGCCTTTGCTTTCTTCACTTACTAGGCTGTTCAAAATAATTGATTACCTTAAAAAATTTACATACATTTAGGTCTGCTCAACCCAACTTTCAAATTTGGATATGCCAAATTGCCAAATTATTTTGAAGGCTTATGTGTCAATTTGACATATATAAAAATAAGCACTCCACCCAATATGTCAAATTTATTAATTTTTTATATTTTTTACTTTAATATAACAACTTTCATATTAAATGTTTGGGGAATAAGACGCTTTATATGGATCCCACATATTAAACGAATTAAAAAAAATAAGATTGGCATCACCTTCCTCATATGTCAAGTTTGACATAGGAGAGGGAATGCCAAATGCCACGTAGACATTTGGCATTATGGTTGGAGCTTTTTCATATGTCATTTTTTACTATTTTACATGCCACTTAAGAAAAGACATATCCATTGGAGATGTTCTAAGGGACTTGACTTCTTGGCTTATCAAAACTGACATCTACAAGGTACGTTGTTCTATCTAAAAGACCTGTGCATTTTGTAGACATCCCATATTTGATCGGACCTAACACTTGAGTAGCCCCAAAGTGATTCCTCAATGATGAAACAAAAAAGGATCTCAAGTTATCCTCAAGCAAGTCTTTCGAATGGAGGAGATCCCTAGCCTCATACCCTTTTTTGGCCAAAACGTTTTCGGAACCCTAAAATCTATTTTCAAAAATGTTTTTAAGGCAATAGGCACTTTTTCATTCATTTTGGCCATTTTTAGCATTGTGTTTACCAAAAATGTTTGATCCGCTTGTCAAAAGAGTTAGCTTAGAAAGCTAGAATGAATGAGAAAATAGGAGAAACCTTTCAAGAAAATTCGCCGCATAAGGCCAGGTAGGCCGGACAACTTCCATGCAACACACCAAACAACTTTGGTCCGTGGACGCGTGTCCAAGCCTTTTCTGATTTACTGGATGAATTTTTGAGGAAATACGCTGAGTCATTCTACACCGACTAAACAAGTCTTATCTGGTGCAATCTGTTTTGACATCAGCCAAATAACTTTCTTGTGAGGTGTCCTGGCCTTAACAATAATTTTCTAAACCTTTTTCTATTAAAATTGGATTGAAACAAGGATAATTAGGTTGGATAATTTTGCTATCCCCTAAACCCTACTTGACTATATTCTGCATTACCTTCTCTTACATTTTTAATTTGTTTAATTAACAGGGAGTGTTTGACAAGTTGGGTTGGGTTAAAATAGTAATAAAAGATAAAATTGGTTAAAATAATTAGGGCAAACTAACTACACTTTCCTTGCGGTTTAACTAAATTACAGATTCCTCTGAGATTTCAGAAATTACATCGCGCCTCCTGAGGTTTATATTTGTATAACAATTTAACCCCTACCGTTAACTAAACGCTAAGAATGGTTGGCTAATATCACCAAAATATAAATTGATTGACGATATTGCCCCTGCTGAAATCCATTTGATAAATCAACAAAATTTACAAAGAATTACGTTAGATGAAAAAAAAAATTTAAGTTTTTGGAATCATGTTTGATTTGTTGTTTAGAAAAAAAATTTCTAAATTTAAAAAAAAATAAACAGTAATTTAATAAAAATAAATATGAAAAAATATATTTAATTTTTAAAAATTATTTCTAACCACTCAAAAGATAAAATTATATTAAAATAATAATAATTTTTTATTTCTTAACCAAATTAATTTTAAATTTTTTTAAAAAAATTAAAAATAAATTTCTAAAAATCAAACCAAACATATTTTAAGAATTTTTTGACAAGTCATTTCTTGTGTTTTTAACTTATTTAATTATTTGTTAATTTTATCATATTTCACCATCTGACACTACAACATATAAGAGTTTTAGAAATCAATTTTTTTTGATCTCTAAAAATGAAAATTTTATTGCAAAAGACATTTAGAGACTAATTTCTATCGTCATGAGGATAATAGCTAAAAGGTCGCCCTGAAAAGTCAACAATAAGGCTTTTAGAGATAAAATTTCGAAAATGTCAACAATAAATAAACTTTTAGGGACAAAATAATTTGGTCTCAAAATGGTTTATTTTTTTGGAAAAAAAATTTGATACTAAAAAGATAATAATTAATCACTAATATTCAATTTTCGTTACTAAAAATATAATGACACTTTTCACAACAAAAATATTTGATCCCTTAAAAATAATTGTCTCTAAATTTTGGTTTCTAAAATCTTAATTTTTTGTAGTGTGATAAGTGTTTTTCTATATTAATTTTGCATTTCATAACTTATTTAAAAATGATAATTTAGCAAAACCTCAAGGGGGAATCAGTAATTTAGCTAAACCTTCAGGGGAAATCTATAATTTAGCTAAACTTTGTGTCAGGCGGGAATTTTTTTTTTTTTGAAATTTGCCTTAACCGTTCATCCGACCGATTGACCGGCCGTTCAACCAGAACATGGCAAAATTTTTTTTTAATTTTAATAAAACAATATTTTCGGAATTTTTTATGAGCTTTTAATAGATTTTTGAGTTGTGTTTGGTTATGAATTGTAAGTTTTTGTATCAGATATCATATGTGACATCAAAAATTCTTTACTTAATTCAAAACTCTTTTCAAAATTCATTTCAAAACTCATTCACTAAACAAATTTTCTACACTCAAATCATAATTCCAAAACTTACAAACTCAAAATACAACTCTATTCTCAAATCATATTTACAAAATTTTACCAAACACTACTTATATTTTTCTCATGTCATTACAAATTGTCCCCTAAATTGCTAATGTCATGATTTAAATTTTTTTAAATGACCATCTTGTCATTTTTTCTACCCTTTCTTCTTCCTAGCATCATGACTGTGTTCTACAACTTTACATCATTAAATTCTATCTGAACATATTCTTATTGAGTGATGATATACAAACATAAATTTTATATAGAATTTTCAAACACGGTGATATAACTTAGGGGTGGGCGCAGGTTGATTGTGGCCACAAAACCTCCAATTCATCATCCGTCTGCCAGATTGGCGGATTGGAGAAAATCAATCCGTATTCGTTCGCCAATCCGGCGGATGTGGATTGAGCAGATTAGCGGATGAATGCGAGTCAGTTTGGCAGTTTAAAATTTTATAAATTTTCAACATAATTCAACTTATATACTTGCTCAAAAAAAAAAAAAAAAGGTATTACAATTGATGACTTAAAAAGTATTACAATCACTGCATGCCTCATCCAAAGAAGGAAAGTTTGAAACTTTAGAATATTATAATCATAGTATGCCTCATCCACATATTCTAATCACAGTATGCCTCATCCACATAAAGTATTACAATATGTGGTTCTTAAAATATAAAAATAATTCAAACCACCAAAACCATGAACAGAGCAGCAGTAGAGATTATATGTATTTATATTGGGGTAAACTACCAATAGGTCCTACTTTGGAGACTTATTACCCAATAGGTCCTACTTTGGAGACTTATTACCCATTAAGTCCTATTTGATAAATTTATTAAGTGATAAAGATAAATTTATCAGTCTTTTTTTTTTTATGAAAAAATTTATAGTGATAAATTTATCAGTCTCTTTATTTTTATGAATAAATTTATAGTGATAAATTTATCAATCTCTTATTTTTATAGTGTTAAATTTATTAGTTAGGACCTGTAGGTAAATAAGTCTAGTGAATAGGACCTACACGTAAGTACCCCTTTATATTGTTACATCTATATCTGTTTTTGAAAACAAAAACCAACAAGCATTTATAATCTTTTTTATTTATTATTTTTAGAGTTAGATTTAAAAAACAATAATACATTTATTTTTTTCAATTGAAAAAATATATTCAAGTTGCGAACTCTTTTTCAACAGAATATTTAAACTCTTTTTCAATTGAAAACACAAATAGAATATCTAAAGAAATTGAAAATACAAAGTTTTACAAATTATTGGAGATGCTCGCGGTTTGGTAGTTCGGTTGTAACTAAAGGAATCTCAAATTCGTCATTCGTCTAAAACTTGGCGGATTTGGAAAAATCAATCCACAATCGTCCGTCTGTCATCATGCATCCGTCCAAAATGCGGTGGATCGGTTTGGTTCAGTTGGTTTGGACGGATCGGTATATCTGCTGCTCACCCCTAAGATAACTTAATTGTGACCTTTCATTTTAAAACAAAATACCCATAAACGTAATTTATATTTACAATAATATCATTATCACAATATTTTTATAATATTTTTTGCATAAATTTTTATATATGAATATAATTTTTCATTTTTATTTTCACCATTATATATAGATTAGATCAATTTAATCTAGACATATTTAAACGGTATAAAATTTGTATAAAAATTTTAAAAAATCATTGAATAAAACAAAATAAGATAATGTATTGACTTTTTGTATTATATATATATATATATATATTTTGTATTTGGTGCATTAAAAAAAATCATAAAATATTATACTTCTTAAGTATATCTAGATTAGGTGTATCTAAAAAATTAAAAAAAAATGCTTAAAATATTTTTAAAAATTAGTCAAAATACAAAAAATTAAAAAACTCAATTTTTTGTGTGATTTAAACTAAAGAAGATTATTGTTATTTCTCTTGAAATGACATGAACAAAATATCTGTATTATTTTATTATTTTATATGTATAAAGGGTAAAGGGCAAATATGTCATTCTAATCTGACAAGGGGGTACGTGTAATTTTTCAAATGTAAAGAAAAATCAGTATTTAACAAAAACTTCAGGAGATGTCAGTGTAATTTACCCTTCCATTTTCTAACAAGTGAATATAGAATATTAGGGTTGTTTTGGGAAGTTGGTTAAAAACTTATTTCTTGATATTTTTTTTTTAAACGTGTAAAAAAATAGAGAGGTGATATGATCTAAAATAGGTTAAAAGCCAAATTAGATAAGCAGTGTTGTTTTTGCAATAAACTTTTTAACTTGTTTTTTTATTATTATTATTTTGCTTGATTAAAAACGTATGGTTAGAATAAATTTTTGACTTTTTTTTTATAATTGATTTGATGACTATGAAAAAAAAAAAGTAAAATAATTTTAATTTAAATATGTCATTTTATTTTATTACTTAAATTAACTTATTTTATCTTTTTATTAACTAATTTAGCCCGAACCAACTACCCAAAGAAAACATGCATAGTAATTACAAATTAAACATTTAATGACAATCATTAACTTTTTTTTATAATTGATTTGATAACTGTAAGAAAAAAAAGAAAAATAATTATAATTTAAATATATAATATATTTTTATTACTTAAATTAATTTATTTTATCATTTTATTAATTAATTTAGCTTGAACCGACTACCCAAAGAAAACATGCATTACAAATTAAACATTTAATGACAATCATTAACTTCGGGAAATGTGTCACAATCATTAAAAGGTAGAGTGGTGATAGAGACCTCTAAAAATAGAGCTCTAAATTGAGCTCTATTTATGTGGCAATGAGAAAAAATAAATAAAAAAAAGAAGGAGAAGGCCAAAACATCACATCAATGAATGGACCCCACCCATTAGAGCTCCTTTAGAGCTCTTAATTTAGAGCTCTCAAACATTTTTGTTAAAAGGTATGGCCTTGCGTGGAAAATGCTATTTGGACTAAAATAGTTACTAAAGGCTTTGTTTGGAAAGCTAACTATTTTAGTTGGTTATTTGACTTTTTGATTATTTTAATCTCATTACAAAAAGTTGTGTTTGAAAAGTTAATTGGCTTTTTTATAGTTGATTTAATAGTTGTGATAAAAAAAAGTGAAATGATTATGAGTTGGATGTGATATTTTGTCTTATTAACTATTTTAGCCTATTTTGTCTTTTGATGGGTAATTTTAGCCCAACTATTTTTCCAAACAGGGCCAAAGATAAAATAAGTTAAAATAGTCAATAAGATAAAATGTCGCATCTAACTCATAATTATTTTACTTTTTCTCTCATAATTATCAAATTAACTAAAAAAATTAACTATTTTTATAAACATAACTTTTTTAATTAAACTAAAATAACTAAAAATCTAAAAAAACATTTAAAATAATTAACTTCTCAAGCGAAACCACAGTTACATTTTATGTGCAAGTTACATTATTCACTAAAATTTTTTGACATGTTTTTGCTAGGGTGGATAAAAGATCAGGCAAGGTTGGGTTTGGTTCAGATTGACCCTATATAATTAAAATATAGGGTTAATCACAAAAGAAAATGAGATTATTTCATTTTTACCTCTATACTTTGTCATGATTTTCAATGACCCCCTAGCCTACTTTTATTTTCAGGTGTACCCCATACTATTTAAATTACTATCAATTTTGTCCATGCCGTCAGATTTGAAACATAAAACGTTCAAAAAATTACATTTTAGCCCCAATTTTCATAATAAAGATGCAAACCCATCCCTTCCTACTAGCAAACCACCACCACCAACCACCACGTCAAGCCCTCCTATCTCTTTCGTCATAACTCTATTTCATTTCATTTTTACGTCGTTGGATTAACTCACGGTCTAGTTTTCGTATCACATCTCACACGCTTCGTTCTTTCTCTTTTTGCATGCTATCGAAGCTCCGAAATTTGATAAAAAAAAATAAGACTTTTCTTCTCGTTTTCGACTTTTCTTCGAGCCATCTTTCGGATTTCATATCTTTCTCGATTCTTAACGATTCTACTTCATTCTTCCACCATTCTCTTCACCTCATTTCCTACTTCGCCCTACACTACCTCACTTTCTCACTTCTTCGTGTAATGGACGGTTTTGGTATGTCGAAAGTTGTCTGAAAACTAATTTTGAAAATTCCGAAACATTCATCCTTTGTTTCTTCTCCTGCATCTTCCTCATTCTTCTTTTTCTTCTTCACTTATAACATGATATAGAGCATGGTTCTAGGGGGTAACCGACCACTCAAACCACCAACTTCATCAACTTCTCTAACATCAACATCCAAATCACCAACTTCACCAACATCACCACCCCGAACAAAACACACCAAACGTGACTTTCAACGTACAACCCACCGAAGACTTGTCATCACAAAGATTTGTTGCAAATGAGGACCTAGTTTTTGTTGTGATTGTATTGTATGAAATTGGTATTATTGATTTAAAAGTGATGTTGTAATTGAAAGTCATGTATTTGTATTCAAGCTTTGAGAAAACTATTTTCTCTCTCATCTATATATAGTTATATATGTTTTTTTTTTTTTTGCTATAAATTTTTTTTTTTGTAATTTTAAATGGTGATTGGCTTGTTCATGTATTTATTGACAATAGAGATAGTGATAAATTTTCAGTTGAAATAGAAAAAAATATGACATGTTCCATAGATTTAACCCATACGAGTAGCTCAGTGATTAATAGCGTTGAATGTGGTTTTCTAATAATAGATAATTTCTTGAGGTCTCTTTGTCCAGTTTCATGAGGTGCAACACATTTGGACTTAATCACTGGTTGTATAAGATTTGGAGCACGTTTGGTACGTTGAAAATTGGAATGGAATGCCAATGCCTATTTTAGTTTTGTATTATTTTCTCATCACCACCCGAACCACCAACTTCACTACCACCATGAGCATCACCATCACCACCACCTTTCAAACACCAAACCCACATCTTTTACAAGAAAATTCCATTACTACTACATTCAAACTCCATGACCACCATCATTGCGAGCGCCATCGCCATCGCTATCGTTAGACCACCACCACTATCACCAACTTCGTTACCACCTAGAACCATGTTGCACATCATTTTATAAGTGAAGAAGAAGAAGAATGAGGAAGATCAAGAAGAAAGAAACAAAAGATGAATGTTTTGAAATTTTCGAAATTAGTTTTCGAACAACTTTCGGCATACCAAAACCGCCCATTACACGAAGAAGTGAGAAAACGAGGTAATAACGAAAGAATGAAGCAGAATTGTTAAGAATCGAGAAAGATATGAAGTTCGAAAGATGGCTCGAAGAAAAGTAAAAAATGAAAAGAAAAGTCTTATTTTTTTTTTATCAACTTTCGGAACTCTAATAGCATGCAAAAAGAGAAAGAACGAGACGTGTGAGATGTGATACGAAAACTAGACCGTGAGTTGAATCCAACGACGTAAAAATGAGACGAAACAAAGTTATGAGGAAGGAGATAGAAGGGCTTGAAGTGGTGGTTGGTAGTGGTGGTTTGCTGGTAGGAAATGGTGAGTTTGCATCTTTATTTTGAAATTTGGGGCTAAAATGTAATTTTTTTTACGTTTTTCGTTTCAAATCTGACGGCAGGGGAAAAATTGATATTAATTTAAATAGTATGGGGGTGCGCGTGAAAATAAGAATAGTCTTGGGGGTCATTGAAAATCGTGTAAAAGTATAGGGGTAAAAATGAAATAATCTCAAAGAAAATTATCAAATTTCACATATTTTTTATTTTAAATTTCAGTGTTTTAATTTTGATAAATTAAATTTTAGAATTTCATCCATGTTTCAATTTATCTCTTTCGTCTATCTCTGTCTGTGTTAGATAATGGAGAGGGTTTAAAGTAAAAAATACGTGAAATCTTGAAAAGGTTTCACGCATTTTTTAGTTTAAACCTTAATATTTTTCACTTTAAACTCTCTCTGTTACTTTACATAGACGGAGATGGACAAAAGGGGCAAATTGAAATACGAATGGAACTCTAGGTTTAATTTGTCGAAATTAAAACATTAGAGTTTAAAGTGAAAAATGCGTGAAACCTTACGTTTTTTTTTTTTAATTAACCCAAAAATATATGTGTCATTTCAAATTCGGTCTGGCTTAACATCAGACCTAGGATTGTTTTCGATATGATTTATTTTTAACATTTTTATTTATTACGAAAAAATGTGTAGAAAAGTAGAGATGTGACGTAAAAATAAGCAAATAAGCAGCGTATTTGGGATGTTCCCAAAAGAGGAAATTAGAGTGGCTGCTATGCGGGAAGGCGTAATAGCCACTGTTGCGTGACCCATGAAGCTCATTTCTAGATGTATTTTGATAATTGGAGTTGCTCATTTTTTAAAATATATTGAGTAAAACATATTTGCAAAAAATTAAGTTAATCAGATATCAATAGCCCTTTTATCGAATTGCATTTGTATCCAAAACTAATAATGACAAATGCGATTTGAATTATAAAATTGAATACAAATGCTATTCAATAAAATGGTCATCGATATCCGATCAATTTAATTTTTTACAGGTATGTTTTACTCAATGTACTTTAAAAATTAAACGATTTGAATTATCAAAATAGATTCTGAAATGGGCCTTATGGGCTGCCCAACAATGGCTGTTGTGTCTCCACATAACAGCCACCCTTAGTCTCCAAAAGAGGCCCTAATTTAGCTATTTCAATTTTGGGAAAATTACTCACAAGTCCTATTTGAAATATGTGTACACTATTTAATCCAACAATTTTTTGAGTAGATCCAAAAGTCCTACTTTTCCCCTCTCTCTCTCTCTCTCTGTGCTTTTTGCCTCACTCTTTACGTTTTCCTCTCTCTCTTTTTTTTTTCTGTATTTTTCTCTCATCTTCTTTGTCATGGACGACGACCGGTGATCACTTTTTTCTCCATTGATCGGGGTTCACCGGTAACCACCAACCATCGAAATCAACTCGTGACTTCACCTTCACCGACGGCGAAGAAGATATATTTTCGACGAGGAAGATGAGTAGATCTAATTACATCTGATGTAGATCTACATCATATTTGAGTAGATCTACATCAGATTTGGCTAGATCTAAACAAAAAATAGTTGCCGAAGTACAATCCTCTCTCTATATCCGCCTTTCTCCTTTGATCTCTTATTTTTTTCTACATTTTCTCTGCTATACACTTCTCTTTTTCTGTTCTAATGAAGAAAATTTTTAAGTTCTGAACAAGTAGTTTTTGAGTTTTAATTACAGGCAGTGAAAATTGTAAAATTTCAAATTTCAAATTTTTTTGGTGCTGGAATGAATCATCGTATAAAACTGTAAAATTTTGCAGTTTCATAACATTCTTTAGAACTATAAAATTTTACAGTTTCATAACATGTTTTTCAGTTTGATTAATAAGGATAAATGCTTAATAGATTTTTACTTTGAAACTGTAATATTTTACAGTTTCAAAACTTACTTTTCAGTTTGATCAACATTGGAGATTATTTGCTTAAACCTTACAAAAATTGAAAAAATAGCATATGTTTTTCCCATTGTTGCTGTTTTTTGTCGTTTTATTTTTTTTTTCTTTTAGTTTATCAATATTTAACACATTTTGCTTTTTTTTTTGGCTCTAATTTCTCCATTTATTCTTTTTTTCCCGGCAATATTCTAGACATTCCGGTAAGTCTCTAGTGATGTTCTTAACGTCCAGTGAACATTCTGAACATTCCGGCGACTTCCATTAACGTTCTTAACACTTCGGTGAAGTTCCAGCGATACTCT
This sequence comes from Camellia granthamiana, assembly GCA_036172215.1. Lineage (NCBI taxonomy): Eukaryota > Viridiplantae > Streptophyta > Magnoliopsida > Ericales > Theaceae > Camellia > Camellia granthamiana. The sequence continues at coordinate 5,768 of JAXFYN010000300.1, read as the reverse complement.
GGCGACTTCCCAGCAATACTTCGGTGACTTTCCGGTGATGTTGAACATTCCGACGAGTCGCCGGTGACCATTTGATGGAAGTCCAACGGTAGTAAGATATAACAGTGTCTGTAAATTAAAAAAAAAAAAGGATTTTTTGGTAACAATTAAAAATGTGTAGGACTAATTGGTGCAAATGTTTTGTTCGAGGATTAGATGGGTCATGAACTTTGTATATGGGACTTATTGGTAAGTCCCCCTTCAATTTTAGCCCGAAAAAATATTATATATCTGAATTCCAAACCTATCTACCTAATCCAATAGATATGAGCTATTAATTAATTTATATATATTTTTTTGTCTTGAATGGCTATTAGTAATTGAGCTTACACAACCTAATTTTTTTAGGTACATTTAGAGTGACCAAAAATAAATAGTTGGAAATTTAAACCCATACCTTAATAACTTAATTTTTAAATGAAAAATTGAATTTTCATACATAATATATATGAGTTATTCACTTAGACCAAAATAAATAAATAAAGGAAAGAAGAAGTTATTTTTTTCAATTACTTGTCTTTAATTAGGGTTTATTTCACTTTTTTAATTTTTTTTTTTTTGAATTATTGCCAAATTACCTAGTTCATCTCTAAATTATCAATTGAGTTATAAATCAAAGTTCACTTAGTCGTGAACTATCGATTGAATCTATTAAATACCTAAAGTATTTAATTCAAATATATTTAGTCCCTAAAAACATTAGAAAAATAAAATTCATGCCCATAACTATTAAAATGAGTAAAATACCCTACTTAGTTAAGATTTTATTTTAGAAACCTTAAATTTCTATTATGTCTTTAAAAAATAGTTGTTATGGTGAATTTCCTTCATAAGGGTAGGGATAATTAGTATTTTCTTATTTATCTTGTATAATAGTTACTTGCTTATCTCGTTTACAATTTTTAATTGATTGCCTTTAAATTTTTTGTTAATTATTTTTTTATTCTATTATTATTTGTAGCAAAGTGCTATTATTTAAAATATATTATTTTACTTTTTCAATATATATAATACTCAAATGATTTTATTAGTAAACTTGAGAAGTCAGGTCGTGATACTAGTAATTTAAACACACAGTAAAATAAAATACATTTTAAAGATGAAATATAAATTTAAAATTTTTTTTGAAATAAAATGTTAACTAGATAGAATTTTTTACTAATTTATAATACTCTTGGGCTTATATTTTATTATTGTAATTATTTTGAAACTAAATACTTTTGAATTAAATACTTTCAAAATATAACAGATTAAATCAATGATTTAAAGACTCAATATATTTTGATTTATATATTTTAAAAATTAAGTAAATTCAATCAATAATTTAAAAAGTAAATAGACAATTTGATAAGAGTAGAAAGTAAAATAAAGGCTTTGTTTGGCGTAGAGTTCCAATCATGACTCTAAATTTATATTTGAGTGTTGTGTTTGGATATAACTTTCAAAAATTAATTTCACATTCATTTGTAAAAACTTGTTCCAGGCGGGATTTTGAATTTTGTGGTCCTACCGGACATCCGGCCGGTTGATCAGAACAGTACTATTTTTTTTGTTGCAATTAGCATCTATTATTTTTTATATTTTAAATAAAAAATATTTTTGGAATTTTAAAATTTTTTTTATGAGTTTTGAATAGAATTTTGGATTGTGTGCTTATTTATGAGTTGTAAGTTTTTGAATCAAATATCATATATTACATCAAAAATTTCAAACTTAATTCAAAATTCTTTTCAAAAATCATGACTAAACAAATTTTCCAAAGTTCTTTTCAAAAATCATAAATCATGACTAAACAAATTTTTCACACTCAAATCATAATTTCAAAACTTACAAATTCAAAATACAACTCAATTATTAAATCATAATTCTAAAACTTTACTAAAGGCTACCAAATCTTTTTAATTAATTTATGTTTTATGGTTGAGGGGTCAAGTCAACACACCCCTCATTTCCTTCAAGGAGGAAGGTCCCCTTTCATCTCCTCTACTATTGTCTAGCAAACAGTGAGCAGTGCTGAAACTCCAACGGAAGGGGCCAGTAGCTCGAATAAATGTTTAAAAATGGAAAAAACCCGTAGGGGTAGACGATAAAGTAAAACGAAGCGAGGACTAGAAGACCAACCTATTGAGAAAAGAAACAAACAGCCTTTTTGTTGATTTCTTCTAGGATTTTGCTAAGGATTGACTTGACTCTCATGCATATTCCCTAGTTTTCCTTCCATATTCAACAAGGTATTTGCTCCTTACTGAATTTTTTTCTTCTTCACAATATAAATCGAGTTGAATATTTGAAACATTTACGCTGTTTGGTTAGAATTTGGGAAGAGATTTGAAAATTAAAAATAAAAATAATTAATTTCGTGTTTTTTTTTTTTTTTTTTTTTTTTTTTCTATCTATTTTCAAATTATTTCCCAAATCCTCTAACCAAACACAACATTAAACTTATTGATCATGTTTATTACTGTCATTTTGATTCCATATAAGGTTAGATCTAGAGGAAAAGAAGAGAGCATCCGATATTTTCTTCCAAACTAAAAAAATAAACAAAAAAGAAGAAGAAAAAAAAGTGACCTTCATTTAGTAACTATTTAAGGCCAATAATGTTTAGAACTTAAGGTTTAAAGCAATAATTGTGCTTCTCATATAGTAGATTGTGAACCAACCATTGATTCTTTCTATGATTGTCCACAAATTGTGCTTCGCATCAAGTAGTTGTGAACCAACCAATTGTGAATTTTCCTATATTGTGAACCAACCAATAATTGTGCTTCGCATCAAATAGGTATGTTTGGATCTTGGATTGGTTGTGGAAAATGGAAAAGGAAAAGGAAAGAGAAAAGATACAAAAAGAAAGTGAAGTGAAGGAAGCTAAATGTGTCGTTTTCGGTTGGGTTAGAAAAATGGGGAGGTATTTATGTTGGCTTTAGAATTCTTTCCAAGGACAGGTTTGTAATTTAGGTGTGCTACAAAATGTTGAACAACTCTTTCAGATTAAAATTCAAGCCAAATAAATAACCATATGTTTAGGCTGTGTTTGAAATATGGATTTGGAAAGGGAATATAGAAGGGGAATCAAACATGGCCAAAGATCCTTTTACCTCAATGAAGATGACTTTAACAGTTAACAAGTGCCTACACAAAGAGCTAATATAGAAGGGGAAGGGAGGGAGAAGTAATTGACTGAATGGACAACAAAATTACCGAAGCAAAGATTGCAATTGATTGAATGCACAATACAATTACAAGTTTATATTACCTTGCTAATCTTACTCTTGATCTTCAAATCTTCCCCTACTGTTACAAGTTCTGGATCTATGCTACTCCTAACTATAGAATGCTACTACTAGAAAGTTTAAAAAGGTATAAGTCTGGATATATGGATTTGGGGTCCTTTCTCCTTTGACTGGCCTTGTATCTATATGCACAACCACTTCTAACTGCCAGCAGCAACACATGAACTTTTTTTGCTCCTTAGAATTTGACGCATGTCCTTCTTCTTTCCCTTATTTGTTGTCTTTTGAATTTCAATCTGCAATGGGAGTGTGTTATACTTCAAAATATCACATGTTTTTAATTTATTTCTCAACTCCCATAACTGGCTATGATCAATGGCTGCTCCATTATCCTAGGAACTTTTTGGGCTTGTTTATTTTCCTCAAAGGCTCTCACATTTCCTGTTTTAACTGTAATTTACTACCCAACACTTGTTGCTAGCTGATTACTGGCTTTCCATTTCAACAATCAAATATTTGAATTAAATGTAGTTGAATAAACACACTCCCTATAGATTGCCAGAAATTATTTGTCCATATTATTGTCCAAGGGGGGTGCTAGAGATGTTGTGGAGTTGGCGAGGAGCCCGGATTGGCAAGAGGCGATGGCAGGTGTGGCTGTTGGTGCCTTTTTGTTTGATGTGGTTGGTTTGGTTAGAGCGGAATCGCCGGACGTTTCAAGAAAGTTCCCACTCGATTGCGTGGCTTGAATATAAATTGCTTGTTACTTTGTGTAGTTGGCTAGAGAGAAGGGTGGATCCGGATTTATTTGTCTTTTTGATTTTTTAGATGACGTTATTGGTTAGGAGCTTCTAGTTGCTTTTCTCATTGTTTGTTTTCGTTGCATCTTCTTGATGCTATTTTAATAAAGTTTACTTACTTATCAAAAAAAAAAAATTTTGCCAGTTGGTTTATTTAAGGCGTCAGCAATTTGTCTGGGGAAAAAAAAAATTCTTTTGTTTGGTTACTACCCTGAAAAAATGATTTAGTAATTTCATTTCCCTTTTGTTTCAATCCCTTGACAAATCCAAGATTCAACCATAGCATCAACAGACTTAAGTGGCATACCTCTCTATCTCTACCATGACTTTCCATTACAGGTAACTCACTTTATACACCTAAGTTCTTTCCCCTTGGTATGTATTGAACCATCCTATTAGTTAGTACATTAGTCAAAAGACCTGGAAGGTCTTCCTCTACCTCACAAACACTCTAGAGATTACGCCATTGATTATATACTCTCATACTATTATGTGTTAGATGTATGTGTATCATATTTTAATTGATATTCTACTTTTGGCTTGGGCTATATGCAGAGCAATAGATGGAACTAGCTTTGTCCCCCAAAATATATCTGCAAATAGATTTCTAAGCCACTTTGCTTTTGACATGCCAATTCTAGAGAAATGAATTGAGATTCCATCGTAAATCCAACGTTTTATTTTGAGTATTTTCATGGAATTGCACTTCCATCAAATTTGTAAATGTATCCCTTGCCAGAATTTGTCTTCTAATTATTAAATACCGATTTTGCATTACAATACCAGTAAGGACTGCTAGGTTTTCAGTTGAAATTTATGCCCATATTTGTAGTACCTCTCCGGTACTTTTAGTAAATGTGTAAGGGTAATCCAGTTTCTTGAGTAGGATTATGAGTGCATCAGCTTAGTTTGCTGATGGTTTACCTGTATCTAGCATGCTTAGTTCATAAAATTTAGTATTTTCAATAATTTGAGCACATTTGGATTGAGATACACTGGAGACTTCTTTTTCTTTTGATGTATGCTAAGATCATATGATGTTATCGGAGGGGCTTAATCATAATGATTAAATTTCTGTAGTGCCTTTTCCACATAGTGAGACTGGGTCAATATCAGCTAATTTGATCCACAGACTACATGTACTTCCCTCCTATTAGGCCTTTCAAGGGCATTTGAAGGAATTTACCCATTACCCACCTGAATGAACCATGCTTTTATCCTTAAAATTCCCATAAATCCATAGTTCTGTTTGCGATTTGCTGTGTTAAAATCAATTGGTTGGGTGCTATCGATCAGAGGCCTTAACAGGGTCTTGGTACTACTCACTCTGAATGTATCCTGCTTAGATCACCAACCTATGAAGGTCCCCAAAGGTGGCTGGGAACTGAGCCTTTTAGAACTGCATTAGTCAGCCTTGAACCTCATCTACATGCAAAAAAGCTCCCAAAAGAGTCGGCCAAAATCCTACTAGTAAGTAGGAACACTCTGCATCACGTTTTTTGAAAAACAAACAAAACCTCATGAAGGAGGGGAAGGGGATGCATCAATCATTCGCTGTACTTGCTGACACCAAGTGATTGTTGCATCCACAGAAGAAGAAAAGGAAAGCCCCATGCATAGTCTATGCCACCATCTGAAAGGCAAGTTCAAATTTAGACATCTGCACAAGCCACCATGGAACACGAGAATCAGCTTC
>JAXFYN010000299.1:0-249297 GCA_036172215.1 Camellia granthamiana | reverse complement strand
TTATGGGGCTTACCGTGGTGGTCGTGGCAAAGGTGGTAGGGGAAATCTGGGTAAAGGAGCAAGGAATCCTAATGTAGCGAGCCTACCAAAAACCTGGGCTGAAGTAGCCTATACACTGAGCAGATCACCAGTTAAACTAAGGTATATTCCTCCCCCTCCTTCTGATAACCCTAATGTTGTGGAACTCCCCCCTCGAAATGAGGATCTGAGTAAGTGCGAATCATGTTTAGTGGGGTATTTCCTTGATAGGAAATTACCCTATAATTATGTGAAGAATAGTGTCTCCAACCAATGGAAAAATATGGGTCTGAATGAGGTATTTGCAAATGGGGAAGGCTTCATGTTTTTCTTTTTGACAATATTGACTCCTGTGAAAGTGTGTTAGAAGGGGGGCCATGGTATGTAGGTAATCAACTGCTCCTGTTAAAGAGATGGAAGCGTATGATGAAGCTAACAAAAGAGTCTGTTTTCTAGATCCCTATTTGGGCTAAACTGTTTAATGTCCCTATGGAATACTGGGATTTTGAAGGGTTGAGTAGGATAGCTAGTTTTATTGGTACCCCCTTTTTATGGACCACCTTACTTCATCGGGTACAAGAATCTCCTTTGCTAGGGTCTGTGTGGAGGTGAGTGTGGAATCAGTAATCCCTGAGAGTTTCTTTGTTAAATGTGGGGATGAGGCGGTTGAAATAAGGGTTGAATATCAAGGAATACCTGCTAAGTGTGAAATCTGTAAGGTATTTGGGCATAATACAAAAAACTGTATTAAGTCCCAAGTGGCAAAATTGGTGCAGATGGAAAAGGAAACCGAAAATGAGAAGGAAGACGGATGGAAGACTATCAAGGCCAAAGGTAAAAAAGAAGATTGGGGAATGTGAGGATGGTGTCCCTGGTGGTGAATCAAGTTTTCAAGACTTGCCAAATCAACAAGCTCAATCAAGCCAACAAGTCCATAGTGATGATTCCCTACAAGTCCTACCTCCTCCTAAGGACAGTATTATTCCTAGTGTTTCCCAAGAGGCCCCTTTGAAGGCTTTTCATGATGAATTTTTGGGATTGGCACAGGTTACCAGCCCTAGAGCTAGTCAAATTATTGAAGAAGTTGAAAGGGAAGTTTTGGCAGCTAAGTCTCCTATAGTCTGTGTGGAGCCGGATATGAACAAAGAGGAACAAAACTCACCTCCAACAAGCTCAGGAAGTAAAAAAAAAAAAGCAACAGGGAAGTCCTCTGGTAGTCAGAGGAAGAAGTACAGGTAAAAGATTGGTATTTTTGGGTTAATAGGGACCTTCTTTTTGTTTTGTCTCATGGATTTTAAAATATCTTCTTGGAATATTAGAGGTTTAAATGATCTTCTAAAACAAAGAGAAATTAGAGATTTTGTGTTTAAGGAGGATCTTAAAATCTCTAGTATTTTGGAAACTAAGATTAAATATGCTAATGAGCAGACTATTTTTGGTAAGGTCTTTAAAAATAATTGGGTTTTTGTTACTAATTCCAACGACAACTCCTCTGGTCGTATCTGGTTATGTTAGGACCCCACCTTTTGTGCTATTAACCCTATTTACCAATCTGACCAAATAATTTTTTGCAAAATTGATCTTTTAGAGTCTGGCATTTCCTTTGCTGCTGGTTTTGTTTATGCTGAGAACCAACATAACCTGAGAGTCCCTCTATTTGATAAGCTGGTTGATCTTGCATCCCAAACATCCAAAATCCCCTCTGTCTAGATGGGTGATTTTAATGCCATTAGATCTCCCTTCGAGAAGATTGGAGGGTCCAAGAAATGGTCTATGGCTAAAGAGCTGTGAAATTATTCTCTCACCCAGGCTTCTTTAGTTGATATCTCCTATAGTGGCTGCCAGTTTACTTGGGCTAACAAACAAACTGATGGCCATTATATTGCTTCAAAAATTGATAGAGTTTTAGGGAATGATGAATGGCTTAAAGCTTTCCCTTTGTCCCATGTGATATTTGGCCCTGCTGGTCCTTCTGACCATTCCCCTGCTGTGTTATCTGTTACTCCTAAGGGTAAAAGTTTTAGGAAACCTTTCAAATATTTTAAGTTATGGGTTGACCATAAAGGTTTCATTCCCATTGTTAGGAGTGTTTGGTGCACATATGTGAAGGGTTCCCCCATGTTCAGAACCTGCTGTAAACTGAGGTTCCTTAAGCCTTTGTTAAAAGATCTAAATAAAAAGGAGTTTAGCGACTTGACTGCCAGGGTCCACTGTGCTAGATTTGAGTTAGAAGCTGCCCATATTAAGCTTGATAGGGACCCCTTGAACCTGGTCTTTCAAACTAATGAGAGGAATCTTTGTAGAAATTATGTGGACTTGTGCAATGCTGAAGAGAGTTTAGCCCATCAAAAGTCTAGAATCAACTGGCTTAGTTTGGGTGATAGAAACACTAATTTCTTTTTCAGATATGTTAGAAATAACCAGAATCGGAACAGAATAAGTGGGGTTACTTTAGATAATGGGGTTAGGCTCACTAACCTTAATGATATCCACAGTGCCTTTGTTACTAATTTCTCTAATTTGTTTGGGACCCCTCATGATGATACTTATTCTGGGTTTGAGAGGGTCAATGCTTTAGTCAATAAAAGATTGACTACTGACCAGATGGTTACTTTGGCTCAAGATGTGACTATTGAAGAGATCATGGATGTCTTTAAAACTCTTGATCCAAATAAGGCCCCTAGGTTACTATGGCTATCAAGTCTTTTTTTGATTATGGTGAAATGCTTAAGGAGATTAATAGTACTACTATAGCTTTGGTTCCTAAAGTTCCCAATCCCTCTAAGGTTGGGGACTATAGACCCATATCCTGCTGTAATACCATCTATAAATTCATTGCGAAAGTAATTGCTAATAGGATTAAGGATGTGTTGCCGGATGTCATTGATCCGGTTCAGTTATTTAATTTGTAAAAATTATTTATAACCACTCAAAAGATAAAATTATATAAAAATAATAATTATTTTTTATTTTTATTTATTAACCAAATTAATTTTTAATTTTTTTAAAAAAAATTAAAAATAAATTTCTAAAAATCTAACCAAACATATTCTAAGGATATTTTGACAAGCCATTTATTGTGTTTTTAACTTATTTAATTATTTGTTAATTTTATGATATTTTCACTATCTGACACTACAACATATAAGAACTTTAAAGACTAATTTTTTTTGATATCTAAAATAAAAATTTTGTTGCTAAAGACATTTAGGGACTAATTTCTATCGTCATGAGAATGGTCGCTAAAAGATCGCTCTGAAAAGTCAAAAATAAGGCTTTTAGAGATAAAATTTCAAAAATGTCAATAATAAATAGACTTTTAGGGATAAAATAATTTGGTCTCAAAATGGTTTATTTTTTGAGACAAAAAAATTTGATACCAAAAAGATAATAATTAATCACTAATGTTCAATTTTTGTTACTAAAAATATAATAACGACACTTTTTGTAATTAAAATATTTGGTTCTTCAAAATAATTTTGTCCCTAAATTTTAGTCTCTAAAATCTTAATTCTTTGTAGTGTGGCTTGAGCTAGCATATGATTGGATATTCTTCTTGGTGCCAACCTAATTGGGATTAGGGAGTAATGCTATGATCCTCCTTGCTCTCGCCTCTTCTTTCTTGATGTAGAGTCATATGCAATTTATGTTCATTTCGTCAATAAAATTTCTCTTTTTGCTGATAAAAAAAAAATAAAATGAAAAATGTTTGTATGGGTGTGTGCATGTGGGTGTTTACTGTTAAGTCTATAAGTTTTTGGGAAATGAGGCCATGAAGCGTTACCAAATTGGCCCTAAACATGGTTAAAATTTATCCTTCAAACAAATATGTAGAAATTATTCACCATTATCAATTATTATATCACTAGGAAGAAATCAACTAAATATGGTTTTCTAATCTTATATAGTTGTATAACCTTTGACATTAACCCAAATTAAAAATTTTTCAATGATAAGCAATAGCGTAACCCAGGGCAAAAAAACTAGCTACCTAACCCCACGATAACATAAATTGGGGATAATTAACACTCTAGTTTTCGCACTTCCATTTTTAAACAGGCAAGCCACTTAATTTACTTTCTGTTTCCTTGCTTTCTTAGCAAGGGCACAAGGGTGTTGCACAATGCCAACTAAAGCTCTAACTTCGCATAATTTGTTGCCAATCGGAAAATGAGAACTCAAACATTCAATTACATTTATGCACACAAATTTAATAGTCAGACAACTAGGATGAAATATTAAACCATAAACATACATTGCTTACATTACATTACAACTAATAACTGCTTAGCTTCTGCTTCTGTGCACAGATTCCCAAACACGCAGAACCATTCTAATTAACAGCAACCATAAAATGTGGACAAAAAATATGAAAGTACTATGTGCCGTTTTGGGAACTTTCATAAAAAGTCACGTTTTTTTTTATCATTTTTTAAAAATATAAGTGGTCAAAAACGTAACAAAATTAATTTGGGAAGGGTCAAAAATGTAAGTGTGAAATTACAAATTAGGGCCTATGACAAAAAAATAAAAAAATAAATTTCTTATGTTGGGTAAGGGTATTTTGGTCATTTTAATTTGATTTGACACCATACATAAATATTAAACTAAAAAGCAAAAAGTCAACTTTTTACCAACTTCGTAAATCACTTTCTAAAAAGCTAAAAAGCTTGGTAAAAAGTCAAAAGTCAACTTTTTACCAACTTTCCAAAACACCTCTATGTAAGGAATTGTAATACTATATTTTTAGGAGATACCTCCAGACCTGTGGGCCTACCGCGGGCTCACAACAATGATTTGATTCGTTCATTTTGCAAGTCTGTACGTAGTTCATTTATTAAAAAAAAAAAAAAACAAATTGAACTAATAATTATAGCCACATGATTTCATCAAATTTGCCTTAAAAAACAAGAAGTTTATTTTTAAAATCATACTTCTTGTCCAATTTATTTTGAAAAACTAATTCTTTTTTAAAAAGTAATATTATAAAAATATGTGGTTATAATTATCCAAAATTTTTTTTTTTTTAAAAATTAATTTTATTTTTATGAATGATCTGACTTAGAAACCTAAAAAAATAAAAAATTCAAATCATCACACAATAGAGTGGATGGAGAGAAGCTTACACCTATTATTTACATTTTTATTGCAATTTAATACACAATGCAGAGACAAAATAACATGAATATCAATTAAAAGCTTTAGAACACTAGGAAAATGGAGTATATAACAACATCATGACATGAATTCATTCAGAATCAGTGCAACAATGAAAAGGAGTATAAACTAAACGAAGCAGATCCATTAATGGTGAACACAAAAGTCATAAATGAGCAACAAATTAAAATGACTGTAAAATGCCAGAAACAAATCAACGAATTCAAATGCGATTTTCAAAACATATTTATATATATACGTAAATTTTATTTAGAGATAGAGATACCTGAGATGAACGATCCGAGGATTTGAGGCTGGGATCTAGATCGAGAGAGAGAGCGCGCGTCATATTGCAATTTTGTATACATTGCTGTTGTAGCTGTATGCATAATAATTAAAAATCTATATATACATGCCATACTCTATGGCGCATTTTGCCCAAAAAAACGAAAGAAAGAAAATCACCTCCCTTGTTGAAATTTTTTTTTTAATGATTTTTTTTTTCAAAATTATATATAAAAAAAAAATTATCTTTCCGGTCAATGTGACGAATCTAAAAAGTATATTCTTTTGAAAAAATTTTAGAAAAAAAACATTAAAGATGAAAATAAATCAAAAAATATTATTTATTTTAGCTTAAATCAAAAAATAATCTTTCGATTTATCTTATCCAACTTCATTAATATTTTTTAATTAAACCAAAAAAAGATTATTTATTTTTAAATTTTTTAACTTAAGTTTTTTAAAAAAATTCACTAAAAACGAAAATAAATCCAAAAAAAAAAAAAAAACACTTCTCAAAGCCCCTCATATAAAATAGGATCAATTATAAATACACCACTTGAGATTTAATTAAAATACGAATCACTTCTGTGATTCTGAAAATTATATTTCATCCTTGAAATTTTTAATTTCATAACAAATTGTCCTTTTTATTAATAAATTATAAAGGCAATTAACAGTTTTTAATGATGATAGAAATATATTTCAATTAATAATTTAAGTAATTTTATTATTGTATAGGAGACAATTATAAATTTTATTTTTTTAGTTAATTCTATTAAATAAAATATTCTGACAATAGAATATTTATAATTTTTCAAGGGAAAATTAGTCTAAGGTCCCTTTTCCATTTTTAGTAATGGAAGAGATTCACAATATTATTTTATAATGTCTAAGGTCCTTCAACATCCACACCTATATATCACAGAGAAATTTGATTTTTCTCCTTACCAACTTCTCCATTATCGAATCTCTCTCTCTCTCTCTCTCTCTATCTGTTGTGTCTCTTCTCTCCCTCAACTGTGTTTCTCTTTATTCTCTCTCATTAGCATCATTGATGACCGATGCCGGCGGAGCGTGGTGAAGCCGATTGGAGTTCGTAGCAGATCTTGAATCCTCACATCTTCTTGTTGCATCTGTCTAGCTCCTGAAATTCCGTCTATAGTCGATTGAGGCCCACCCAACACATTCGAACTGCTATGTGCTATCATAAGCTTTGCTGCCATCATTTTTGCTTGTTGTTGCGTCAGTGCCCCAGAACAAAGTTGTTGGCTTATTGCATTACTAACATTTGAAGCCTGGCTCAGATTAATCGGGTTCTAACCCACATTACCCATGCTTGAAATTTGGCCCTATGGCGCTGAAATCGAAGTTCCACCCATCCTCCTTAGACCCCCCATACCTATGACATTGCCAAGTCCTCCAAGCTCAACAATGTTGTTGCCTATATTTCCCATACCCATTGCTGCTCTAAGTCTCATCATCGTTTTCCTCTGCATTTGTAGCTGCTGATGTTGTTGTTGCTGCAACAGTTGAATTTGGTGAGGAGAAGCTTTGTTAACCATAAGATCACCCAATGGCATGTTTGAATTCTGCCCTATTGAATTTATGTGGGATAGTGGATGTGCACTTCTTCTAAATTAGTGTATTAAGTTATTTATCTATTGTTGCTTCCTTAATGGTCAAAAAAAAAGAAAACTTCTAAAAGAAGTTTGGATCCAAATCCAAGTGGAATATTGTATTTTCAGATCCATGTTCAAGTATGATCTAGGCAAGTTTGTAGAATTGATCTGCTTGAGGATATCATTGAAGATGCAAGAAATAACAAGGTAGTCTTGCTAGTTTTTCAATTTGTTTATTATGATCATAAGCTACTAATAGTGCAAGTTTACATAAATTCTTCCTTATTTAACGTTTTGTTATTAGGAACCTTTCCTTATAATCTCAGGGCAGTGAAAACAAAACGACATTGCTGTTAAACCTTTTTCAATACTTTGTGTGAGAAATTTGTGCTAAAATTTCTCTAGTTTGGTTAATTTTCTCTGTTTTGTTTAAGTTTTTCTGTGGTGTTCAGTTTTCTCTAGATAGATAGAGGGATTTGAATGTTGATCCAGAGAAATTTGATATTAGTCCAGAGAAATTTGAATATTAGTCCAGATAAATTTGTGAAAGGTTCAAGGGTTTTTGATATTAGTCCAGAGATCCAGAGAAATTTGAATATTAGTCCAGAGAAATTTGAAAAATGTTTAAGGGTTTTTGATATTAGTCCAGAGATCCAGAGAAATTTGATGTTAGTCCAGATAAATTTGAATGTTAGTCTAGAGAAATTTGTCCAGAGAAATTTAAATGTTCAAGGTCTTGAACCCAGAGAAATTCCAAGGATTGCTTTGTATGTTGAATTCATTATGAATATAGACATAAATATGGTTATTGGATCAAGTCTCTTTTTGTAGTATAAGAATAATGTTGGATCAAATCACTGAAGCCATCAAACTGTGCACAACAAAAGTGAATTTCTCTAGTTGGAAGGGATTTTCTCTGGGGTTGAGTAAATTTCTTTGGGGTGGAGAGGGAAATTTCTCTGGGTTGAATCCAGAGAAATTCTCTGGTGAGATTTTCTCTGTGATGTGTCTAGAGAAATTTAGAATTTTCTCTGTGATTTGTCCAGAGAAATTTTCTGGATCGAATTTTCACTAGATCAATGTTGAGAGACCTTAGACATTATGAAAATATTGAGTGTCCAGGGACCTTAAAAAAAAATCCCCATTTTTCAAATTACAAAAATAATCTATACTTCAAATAAATTTCAGAGGTATGTTTGTAATTTATCTTATAAAATAATTCCAAATCTATATCTATATCTATCTGGGGCTGAGTTTACCGAACCTGCAAGTGGGATAAAACGAAGAGAGACGAAGGGGCTGCACAGGACCCGGCTTGGTGGCCACTAATGTGGCGCCAGACAACTGGTTAATGATAATTATTCTTTTTGTGTGTGTGTGTGTGTGTGTGTTTTGCTGTTTTTAGTTATTTTTTTTTTATATTTTAATATATATTTTTTTAAATATAACTAATCTATATGTACTTAAAAGTTAAAAATATTTAGAAAGAAATTTAAGAAAATTTTAATAAGGACAAAAAAATACGAAAATATTTTGGATTTTTATAATTTTTTGTATTTATTGAATTTTTTTTTATAAAAATTATAAATTTTATACTTTTTAAATGTATCTAAGCTAAGTGTATTTAAAAAGTAAATAATTTTAATTAAAATACTACAAATAAAAAAATATATGAATTGAAAAGGAAACTCAAGCCATAAATTTAATTTTCAAACTTATTTTGTAATAGCTCGAGGCGCTAAACTCTTTAAGACCACGTTTGTTTGGCGGATTAAGTTGGATAGTGAGAGGATGATTAGTGAAGAAATTGTTAATGTGAAAATTGTTAGTGAAGGGATTAAGTAAAAGTGTGTTTTTTTGATGATAGTACGAAGGATGTTCAGTGATGGCATTGTCAAATTATTTTTATATAAAATAAATTATTTTTATATTAAAAAAATTAAAACAAATATTAAAGAAAACAAGTGCACTTGAAAAAAAAATAATTTTTTTATATAAAATAGACTCAATCCCCCTCACTATTTTCTAAATCCCACCCAAAACCTAGCCAATCTAATCTCCTTACTGAGAGAGATTACTAAGCCTTTTGGACTATCAATTCGCCCTCCCATTTCTATACCAAACATGCTGTGGGTGGAACCCATAATCAAGGTAGTCAAATCTGGCCACTCAAACTGCAAAACAAATAAAAACATGCTTTTCTATTAGATTTATTACAATTTTATTTTTAATAAAATTAATATCTGTGAATTTGTATTTTCTAAATCTTTCAAATAAGATCAATATTGAATATAAAATTTCAAAAATAAAAAATTAATAGGTTAATTTTTCGGTTAATCAAAACAGTGAAACAACATTTTTCAAAAAGTAAGCGCTCGTAATCGTATCAACAATTTTGGATGGATAAATTTTGAAAAAATACATGGAATTAAAAAAAAAAAAATTTGTCCAAAATGGATAACAGGCCTCGAAAATGCAAGTGTGGAGATATATACAGCATCATTAGCAATTCCATTTGCAATCCTAAGCTTATTTTTCCATGACAATGATCTCTCATCCTGGCTACCATTATTGCAGAAAAGATTAGGGAGAACTAAAGTGCGTCGCCTCCATGGTCTTATACCAGAGCCGGAAATCAAAACTCCATGAGCTCGAAAACGTTGTGTTAATTGTTTTGGTTATTTTTGCATCCACTGATTTCATAAGACTTGAGAAGAGAAGAAAACACTCATACTGTGTTTGGTTGAGGGATTTGAGGAAGGATTTGGAAAGAGAAAAGGAAAAGGTAGGTGAAATGTGACTAAAACATGTCTATATTTCACTTAGTTTCACACATTTTTTCCCTTTCTCTTTCTAAATCTCTTCTCAAATCCACCAACCAAACACAAACCAAACACAGCGTCAGGGAATTTGATTACTGCAGAACTAGTTACAGGACATTGATGAGATTGAAAATTGGTAATCAGGGACAGAAGAATACAAAGGACCCAAAAATGCATAAAAACAATAGCAACACGAATTTGATGCATATGCGAACTTGACTTTCTGACTCATAGGGTTGCTCATGAAAACAAAAAAATTTACTAGGGGAGAAATTTGCATAGAACCTGGGCATTACCCTAACAGCTCTCAAAAGCCACACGATTACGCGGGGCTCCAAGGAAATTAATGAATATCTGTATGTATGTATGTATCTAGCTGTCGATTCCAAATCTATATCTATGCATCTATCTGGGCTGGGTTTACTGAACCTGCAAGTGGAATAAAATGAAACAAAAGGCTGTATAGGAGAAAACACTCTGGAATTGAATAATGCATAACTAGTTACAGGACATGAATAAAATTGAAACATGGTCAATCAGGGATAGAATAGAATACAAAGGATCCCAAAGCATTAAAAACAACTACAACAACAACAACTAACAACGCGAATTGGTGCATCTGTGTGGAGCACAAAGTCAACATCTTATAATGGATTTATGGTTGAGCTGATTGGGGTTTGAACAAGCCTCTGAATTCGTTTAACTTCTTTGGCCACATCGATCATTTCTGGCCTATCTTCTCTTTCTTTCTGAAGACATTGCATGGCAAGTTCTACAAGAGCTTGCAATTGTTGCTCTTGCACAACTCCTCCACCTTCCCCTCGGATTTTAGCATCCAAAATTTCATTCAGCCCACCATTGTGTAAATAATCTTGTAAGCTCTCATATTGCATGTGCAAGTCCCCAATTCTCTGTCCAGTCAGAAGTTCAACGAGAATCATGCCAAAATCGTAAACATTAGTCTTCACGGTAAGAATCCCTGTGAGACAATATTCAAGCTCCATAAGACCCAATATCCCGATTACCGAATCCTCCACCTGTGATTCTCCGGGAGGAATCGATATAGAGAATGAGAAATCTAACAATTTAGCAGCACCACTACACCGGTCTATGATCACATTATTTGATTTTAGACTCCTATGAATGATGGGTGTAGGAAATGCAGCGTGGAGGTACACGAAAGCATACGCGATATCATTTGCAATCCTAACCCTAGTTTTCAATGATAATGATGATCCATCGTCATGATTCGCCATGTCCCCTTCCCTTTTGTACAAGGACCGAGAGAGAAGCTGTTCAGTACTTCTTAGACCTTGATAAACCAGAACTGGGTATTGGAATTCCAAGCAGCAACCTATGAGCTTCACAACAATCTTTTGACTACTCATCTGTGAGGTAATGGCTATGTCACGGACAGCACAGGCCGTGGTACTAGTGTCAGGAGTAGGGTTATCATACCACTTATACTGCTTAACCAATATTGGGCGTTCTCCAAAACAGCCTCTGTACAATTTATAGTAAGCATCTTCATCAATCTGATCTTGACAATCAAAGTTGTTGGTCGACCTAATTAGCTCTTCAGCAGAGAAATTACGGATAGGAATGTTACATTGACCATTCCATTTAGTGATGAACTCCTCCAGTACCTTGCTCCCATTTTCCAAGAATGACTCGTATCTTTCTGATTCCTCTCGTCTGCGTCTAGTGTTAAAGAAAGACAATAATATTCCACCTCCGCACTCCATATATAACCCCAAAAAGTAAATCTAAATGTCACACACAAATGATTAACCACCTTGGAATAATTTTACAGAACAGACAGTACAAGCACACAGCAACAGAGGTTTCTTTCTTATATGACTAGTAAAAATTCCATATATCCACAGAAAAGACTAGTAGAGCTATGTTTTCTCAAGAATCACAACAATAATCAAACTAAGAATGAACAAAAGAAAACAACTATTATGCAATACAGAGCAAGAACGATGATCTTTTTTTTTTTTATATGTTTGATCTACCTCTGGAATTTAGATAATCAAGACATGAAACTATATAAGCCTATCTTCACCGTAAATATGCAGAGAAATAACACCAAAATCGTCGCAGAGACTTTAGACGAAATTTCTTCCTTCCTTCCTTCTTTTGATCCTTTTTTTTATTCCACAGTTGTCATGATCATTCACTATTATCTAAGAATATAAAGGAACCTGAGGAGAAAACTCTTCATGAATACCTATTCAGTGAGATTCGATTCCCACAAAGACAATATTAATATAATGCTTCAACCACCGTGTGGAATTATTGTGGGTTATGACTCATCTTCTACACCGTGTGGGGCACAAATTTGACTTTTTGACTAATAGGGTTGCTCATGAAAACAAAGAAATTACTGGTACAAAAATATGCACAGAACCTGGGCAATGCCCTTGCTGCTCCAAGAACCGCACAACCATGATTTTGAAGTACTTGGCTGGCCTGGCAAACTACCGAAGAACAACAAACAAACTGAACAGGAAAGAAGCCTTACAACTTGACTAGAGACTCTACAAAGCCAATTAATCAAAGAGGACCAACAAAACAGAAGATGCAAAAAATTGCAATATGATATAAGACCGTTTAAAAATCAAAAAATGAGTGATGGCAACCCCATAAATCAAGCAGTGAACTATTGCCATAAATTCCAGCAAAATGCTTTCTGGAACAAAATCACTTCAAGAGTGTACACTCGAGCCTCGTTTGTCCATGAGAGGAGAATTGCTGACAATATTTTTCTTTCCCAGGAGCTTATGAGGGGGTACCATAAGCTCTCCCCCTCTCCTAAATGTGCCATGAAAGTGGATTTAATGAAGGCTTATGATAATGTTCGGTGGGATTTCCTCTTTGATGTGCTTAAGGCTATGTCCTTTCCTACTAGGTTGATTCTTTGGATCAAAGCTTGTGTTACATCTGCTAGTTTCTCCGTCTGCATTAACGGGAGTAGCCATGGGTACTTTTAGGGGGCTTGGGGGCTTAGACAGGGAGACCCCATGTCTCCGTACCTGTTTGTCATTGTTATGGAGGTTCTTGCTAGGATCCTTAATGAGCAATCCAAAGACCCCCATTTCAAATTCCACTGGAGATGTAGGAGAAACAAAATTGTGAACCTTTGTTTTGCTGATGACCTGATGGTCTTTTGCAAAAGGCATGTCCCTTCTGTCCAAATCATTAAAAATGGCCTTATGGAATTCCAATCCCTCTCTGGGTTATCTCCCAATCCAAATAAGAGTAATGTTTTCTTCTCTGGCTGTACCCCCTCTCTTAAAGTTGACATCTTGAGGATCACTCAATTTCAGGAAGGTAGTTTACCTGTGAGGTATCTTGGTGTTCCTCTCATTACTACTAGACTTAAAGCTAGTGATTGTAAAAGTCTTGTTGATAGGATCACTACTAGGATTAAATCTTGGACTAACAAAACTCTGTCCTATGCTGGGAGGGCCCAACTGATTAGTACTATCCTGTTCTCTATGCAAGTCTACCGGGCTTCCCTTTTCATCCTTCTTAGAAAAGTCATTAAGGAGATTGAAGCCTTGTGTAGGTCTTTTCTTTGGTCTGGCCTTGAGCTTAAAAAATCTGCTGGTAAGGTCGCTTGGGATAGAATCTGTGCCCCCAAAAATGAAGGGGGGTTAGGTTTTAAGTCCTTAGATATTTGGAATAGAGCTGCTATATCCAAGCATATTTGGTTTATAGTGGCAGGTGGGGAACAATGTATGTGGTGTCAATGAGTGAAGTCTTACTTGTTGAAAGGCCATAGTTTCTGGGCTGTTGCTGTCCCTAGTAACCCCTCTTGGGTGTGGAGGAAAATCTTATCTTTGAGGGAGGCTATGTTCCCCTTGATTAAGTATAAGATTGGTAATGGGGAAGGCACTTCCTTATGGTATGATAATTGGCACCCTCTTGGATCCCTCTGGTCTAAGTATGGCAATAGTTTGATGTATGACACTGCATTAAATGCTAAGGCTAAGGTGGCCTCTGTTGTGGGGGCTAGTGGTTGGAATTGGCCTAATGCTTCTTCTTGGGAGGTGAGGGAGATTATTGCCCTTACCCCTCTGGACATTATTCCCTCCTTTGGAGGTCATGATAGAGCCATTTGGCTGCCTCAAAAGGATGAGAATTTCAATATTGGTTATGTTTGGATTTCCTGGAGATTGAAGTGGCCTCTTGTTAATTGGGCTAACCTGGTGTGGAGTCCTTACTCTATTCCTAGGGTGGGTTTCATCGTTTGGATGGCTATTCTGGGTCGGTTAAACACTGGTGATAGGCTTGCCATCTTTGGTATTAACCCTAACCCAGTTTGCTCTTTATGTGGTATACCTGGTGAGGACCATGATCACCTCTTTTTTCAGTGCACATTCTCTTCTAAGGTGTGGACTAATGTGCTGTCCAAATGCAATACAAATTGGCACAGCCCTACCTAGTTGGGTTTGGTGGACTTGATAGCCAGAGACTGTAAAGGCAAGTCTCTTACTGCTATTGTCAAAAGGCTTGCCTTTTGTTGTACTGTGTACCATGTCTGGTTAGAGAGAAACAATCGCATTTTTACCAAGGAAAGGAAACCAGAAGAAATCATTTTGAAGAACATCATAAGCATGGTTATATATAGGGCCCTTGCTCTTAACAGCATTAAGAAATCCCATAATGATATGTGGTTTCTGCAGGAATGGAGATTGCCTCCAAATACTATCAAAATTTGAGGGCTTTGTTAGCTGTGTGGGTCAAGTGAATGGGAGCACTATACTATGGGTTGAGTTTGGCAAGGTTCTATAGTGAGTTTCCTTCATCTGGTTTTGTTAATAAGCTTCTACGTTTTGCAGATATGGGATGTGGCAGCTCTCAAAAGAGGGTTGTGAGTTAACTATATGTGGGTTGAGTGATGTTAGCCACATACTGAGTGCTAATGTTTGCTCTATGTTTGTATTGCAAGTTTGGGATCCTAGCTGGTACTGGGGTAGGGAATGTTAATTGGTGAGGAAGTGAGCCACAAATTGTTGTTAGATCTTTCTCTACTTCTTTATTTCTGTTATGATTCTATCTGAGTTCCGTACACTGGTTTGTTTTGAGGGGTGCGGTTATTGAGGGTTGAGTGATATAGCCCTTATACAATGTGAGTTTTGCTATATATACAGTGTTCTGTGATCAATCTATTGTGTTTTTTCATTTGTGTGATGCTGCCTTTTCCAGGTTACTCTGATCTGTTTTGGGTAGCAGTGGAGATGGGCTATTTTTGAGAGCTGTCTAGATTGAGGCCTCATGTGGTGTAGTTGTTTCACAGACCGAGCTGCATGCTGCGCCAGTTTGTTTTATTGACCTTTCTTTGCATCTGCATTGCATTTATGGCTGTTGCTGTCGATTGGATGCTGCTATAATCCTGATGCTGGATTTGGTTGAAAGCTTGGAAGTCAGTGGTGGAGTGAGCAATGTGTTGTCTACATTGAAGCTCTAGCTCAGGAGTGGTTCACCAGGACCAGGCTGCACTGCTGCGCCAGTCTTAGTGGAACTTTTTTATAAAGAAAATACTTTGTCTTTTTCTTTTTCTTTTTTTTCCTTTTGTAACAGTCTACCTCTACATTGACTGTATGGTGTTTGGGATTGGGCCTTTTTATATTGTAGTATTTGGGTTTGTTTTCCTTCCCCTACGAGTTGTGTAGGTGGTCTTTATTCCTTTTGGCTGGGACCCTGTTGGTTTGGCTTTTCTGTTTGCTCTGGCCTTCTTGGTTGGTTCATTTAGGTGTTGTTTCTGTTTAGCCGCCCTTTCCTTTGCTTGGGATATGGTTTTTGAACAGATTTTTTTTTTTGTTGTGGCTTTCCTTCTTTTTTCTGGCTGTTCCGTTCGTGTTTTGCTTTTATCGGTTGTGTATAGATGCTGTAGGTCTTGGGGTATGCCCCTTGTAATCCTGTAAATCTTTTGTTTTATTTATGACTTATTCACCCAAAAAAAAAAAGATACATACATTCCTGCAGAGTTTCACTCTAAAAGCACATATCAAGCAAGTGAGAGCCAAAACACCCCTATGATGGGGTAGGGTTACCCTGTCCTAATTTCGTCAGGAGCTAGGGATTCACTACGCAAAACAAGCAGTTTCAAACAATTCCAGCATTCAGGTGAGCAGCCTGTCCTAGTTTGGAACAGTCTTACAGCTTCCGATATGCAACTAGGTCGATTAGTCAAAAGGTACCTCAGCAAGACTACCTAATATAACTCTCACACCTAACACCGAGAAGTGAAAGGAGGATCAAACGGAACAGCGGTAGTCCAGATCCAAGGGTTGTGTTCCCATCGTGGCAGAGCCCGTAACCGGTCAGCCTTTTGGCAAGCTTTTCTAAGTAAGCCTTCGGCAAACCGCTCAGGAATAGTAGATGGCAAACACTGTGACTTAGGCGCACCAATACAAATGCAAATACAAAGAAACACATAAGTGTAAATAAAATAACATATCATGAGTTCGAGTCAAGTTCTCTAATTCCCTAACAGAGTCACAAGAAACTGTGGACTCGCCTTTTTCTCGCACCCCGCCTTTTGGAAAGGGTTTGAAAAGAAAGGCCTCACAGTTCGAACTCCCGCGGTTTTGAATCTAGTCTCACAAGTGCAATGTGAAACTAATAATCACCAAAGAGTCCAAATCCAGAAAACCTTTTTTGGAAAATCGATTTTAAATCAAATAATGTCAAAATTGGACTATTTTGCCAGATACAGAGTCGCCACCTAAATATTTTATTTTGGAAAAATTCAGGAAATCTTGACTTGTGCCAAAGGCCACGTGTCCGTCATCACCAAAGTTTCCTTGGCTTGAGAACTTGGGTACGAGAGGGGAAGGTCATGAAATGAGCATCCCCGCTCGCTTGATCAAAGATTGGCCTCTACTAATTATGATATGCTGTTTTATAAACATTATGTGTTCTAATTCTGGTTATTAAACTAGCTTTACTATGTGATGCACACAAGCAAGTATAAACTAGTTTATTCAAGTTGGAACAACTCAACTCATGTTTGTTTGCGAAAACGGTTTGAATTTGCCACCTCAAGTGGGCTTAAAGATTGCGGATTTGCCACCAAACACAGTGGGCTTAAAACAAGATTTTCCACTCAACAAAGTGGGCTTAAAACTTACATTTGTTGAATGGTTCCAATTCAAGCAACAGGCTTTCATCCACAAGAATTCATGCAGTTTAGCATTTAAGCACATAGCCTCATTGCAAGCATGCGAAACATGGCAACATAGCAATCACACTCATGCAAGTATGCTAAAGCATAAAACTCACCGAGTACTCCAAGCCAAAACAAAAAAAACTAGTTAGAAAGATGCATGATCCTAACTATTTTAAGTCCCTAATGCAACGCATGCAATAATGCAATTAATAGGCTCGGCTACTAATATGGCATATGATTGAACAACATGCGATTAAACACGTATTCAAAGAAGATATTGAAATTGCAATGCAGTTTAAATGATGCGCTGAGCCTCGGTGCATGCAAGACAAATTAATGGATGCAAGCATGCGATATGCTAATTGAAACATGACGCTAATCTAACCATCGAAAGTGATTAAATAAAAGGGAGAAAGACGTGGGGTTGGAAAAACATTCACCCACGCACGCACACTTATTACAACATTATGCCCTCGCGAAGGAGGATCTAAATGAATAAGCTAACCAACTAGCTATGCTAATTAAGCTAACTATTACAACACAATATTTAACTAACTACTCTAAGCTAATTAAATATTACAACACTTAACTAACTAATTAGGTACTTTAACTAATTAATTACAAAACAACTAAACTAATTAATTACAACACGAATTAATCAACTAATTAACTAGACAAGTTAACTAAATGGCCTCAGGAAACGAGGGATGCATGCATGCTTGGTTCCTCAACCCGAAAAGCTACCGTTTTGCTACTGCGAGCCTCTGTTTGCACATTTTAACACACAAAAAAAAAAAGCTGCCAACTTCCAGAATACCTCTGCTCCACCTTAGGAACACACTGTGCAAATTTCATTGGTGGCCGATAGGGGGTTTGTCAGCTACCAATCGTGGCCGGTCGGCTGCTAGTGGTGGCCAGTCGGCCACTGATGACATGAACTCCTCTTTTTGCTGCAACAGAGAGCAGACAGAGCAAAACAGTGTATTCTCACAGATTATTTGCACACTTTGCCTCTCCTTTTCATGGGGAGATCAAAGGAGGGACAAAATTTGGGTTTACAAACCATCAATCAAGAAATTTCATTGCATGATGGTTTGTGAAACCAATTGTGCAAGTTCAATGAATGCAAAATGAGACCAAAGGACCATCACCCTATCATGCATGATCAAGGGCAATGGAGACCAAGGAAAATGACACATTTCATCACTTTTGAGTATGAAATGTCTCATTTCCCTTATGTTCAAACTAACGTCTGATTTGAACACATGCAATGCAACATAAAAGATGCTTATCTTGCCTCTTTTACTTGTCCAATTTTGTTTACTCATTTTAATTACCAAAACCATTCTTTAATTGATTTTTCCATTAGTGAGTGTCCTCTAATGGAAAGATGGCTCAAACAACAAGGTGCTTTGGGCATGAAAGAAGCATTACACTTTGGTAATGAACCCCCTAAGGGATTAAACCATTAGGTGCAACACCTTCATTTCACACTTAGGCAAATAAGGGGTTTAAAACCACTTTCAAAGCAAACAAAAGAGTAAAGAATGGAGGGAGATTGTAGAGATTATAGTGCTAAAATGAAGTGCAAAACAACACTAAAACATGCTATTAACTCAAAACAATGATGATTAAAGCATTAAAACATCAAGCTAGTGAAGGAAATTACACTACAATTATGCAATACAAGGCTCAAATGAATTAACCAGCCCAAAACAGAGCCAAAACAGGTCAAAACAGAGCTTAAAACATGCTGGACTTAAGCCATAACAAGCTAAAATAATAAGCTAACATGTGAGGCTAACTAGGCATGCAAACAAGACATAAGGAGGGGAGGCTAACCCCTCTAATTTTGGACTTCAAAACAATGTTTTTACCACTGAAAAACCTCTGAAATTCAATGGTTAAAAGGCCCAAAAGCTTAACAAACAAAGGAGCAAGAAGGGTGGACCACGCCCTAACCCAAAGAGACCTCAAACCACCACTTTTAAGTCACAAAAACAAAGTTTTTGACAGTTCAAAATCGGCCCAAAAATAGTTGAAATAGATGACAAAACCAAGATACAAAACAAGTATAAATAAGGTAAGTGCTATACTTTTGAAGCAAAGCACAAAATAGCCAATAATCCAAGCTCAAATCACCTTCTAGAGCTCAAACAAGACTCCAAGTAATCTCAGCCCAAAGGTGAGAGTATTTGGTTAAGGGTTGGTATGCAAAAGCTAAGGACTTGTGAGCAAATGTGTACAAAATATCAAGAGAGAGAGGGAGAGAAAGCTAGAGAGATATATATATGTATATATATATTTTTGCTCTATTTTTTCTAACCCTCCAAAATGGGGGAGGAACCCCTCTATATATAGAAAAACCACCCCTTGAGCTTAGAAACATCTCACCATACACGTGTATGGAGATGCAGCTCAGTGTGCAACAATTGGCACAGCTGTCAATAAATATCTGGAAAAAGGCACTTGTGGCCATCGGCCACCACTGATAGCCGACCAACCACCACTAGTGGCCAACCGGCCACACCCATAGTCGACAAAAACATCCCATGGCCGACAATCTTGGGTGGTGGCCGACAGGTCACCAAGAGGTCCAAAACAAGGCATAGAAAGAACAAGGTTTAAAGGCTCAAAGACAGGACATTCCGCCAAGGACTTCGGGTGCTCAAAACGAATACAAACACACAATCATCAAGTGCACGAGCGATGATGTCTAAGTCTTGAGGACGGTCAAAAATGGGGTGTCTACAACAGGCATTACCTTGTAACAGTAAAGTCCTTTCGGGGTGATAAATGTTGTTTTCTCTTCATCTGGGGCATACGTCACTATCTGGTAGTATCCCCTGTATACGTCTAGAAAGCTCATTCTTCCATGCCCTGATGTGGCATCAACAAGTTGATCAATCTTAGGCAGAGGAAAGTAGTCTTTCGGGCATGCTTTGTTCAAACTAGTGAAGTCTACATAGACCCTCCACTTGCCATTCTTCTTCTTTATCACTATCGTATTGGACAGCCAGGTGGGGTAGTTTACTTCCCGGATCGCTTGTGCCTTTAGCAGCTTTTCCACCTCCTCTTCTACTGCCTGCACATGGACCCAAGTTGGTCTCCTTGATCTCTGAATCACTGTCTTGGCCATCCTGTCCACGTTAAGTTTGTGGCAGGTGACCTCGGTACTAATCCCCGACATTTCATTGGGTGTCCAAGCGAACAGTTCTATGTTTTCTCTAAAAAAGACTTCCATTTGAGGAAGAATCGCTCCTCATCTCCTTCTTGTACGAGAACCTTTTTCAAGGGTTCTTCGCTCTTGTCGATAGGTTCTTTGCCGACATCATCCAAGACCTCGTGGTCTTCTCATTCAATCTCTGCATTCTCTGGTTCCCTTACATTGCAGGTGTACTTCATTGTTTCCATAGAGCAATTTTTCGTCTGCAGTTGGTCTCCCCTTACTTCTTCAATCCCCTGTTTAGTTGGGAATCGCAACAGTTGGTGCAGCGTGGAGGGAACAACTCTCATTGTATGTAGCCAAGGTCTTCCCAGAATGATATTGTATTGGGGAGGGGGGAGTATCTATCACAGTAAATTCTATCATTACCTTCCTGACCTCTACCTACACTTTTGGACTCGTGGCTCCTAGAGGCCACATCAGTGTCCCATTGAATCCAACCATAGGGTTGTTAGATTGTTCTAGATCATCCTTGTGGAGGCCAAGCTCTTTGTAACATCTGACATACATTATATCAGAAGAGCTTCCCTGATCAATCAATATACGCCTCACTTGGCAATCTCTTACCTTCAATGTCACCACTAGTGCATCGTTGTGGGGATGCTGAACCATGTCCAGGTCCTCTTTGGTGAAAGATATCCTTGGCCCCTGATGTCCACTTGCCCTGGGTTTATTTGTTGGACGTGGTAGTGTAGTTCGGCTTTTTCGCTCCCCATTTTGGAAGCTCGAAAGAAAGCCCTACAGTTCGGACTCCTGCGGTTCTGAATCTAATCTCACAAGTGCAATGTAAAATTGATAAACACCAAAGAGTCCAAATACCGTAAATCTTTTGGAAAATCGATTTTTGAATAAAAAATGCCAAAAATGGACTGCTTTGCTAGATGTAGAGTCACCACCTAAATATTTTATTTTTGGGGAAATTTAGAAAACCCATGACTTGTGCCAAAGGCCACGTGTCCGTCATCACCAAAGTTGCCTCGGCTCGGGAACTTAGGTACGAGAGGGGAAGGTCATGGATTGAGCAACCCCGCTCGCCTGATCAAAGGTCGGCCTCTACTAATCATGATATGATTTTTATAAACATTATGTGCTCTTGTTCCGGTTATTAAGCTAGCTTTACTATGTGATGTGCACAAGCAAGTATAGATTAGTTTGCTCAAATTGGAACAATTCAATTTTATGTTTGTTTGCGAAAAGGGTTTGAATTTGCCATCTCAAGTGGGCTTTAAAGTTCACGGATTTGCCACTAAACATAGTGGGCTTAAAACAATGAATTTGCCACTAGACATAGTGGGCTTAAACATACATTCGTTGAATCGTTCCAATTCAAACAACAAGCCTTTATCCACAGGCATTCAAGCAGTTTAAATAGTAAGCATTTAGCCTCGTGGCAAGCATGCTAATCATGGCAATCACTCACACTCATGCAAGTATGCTAAAGCACAAAAACTCACCTAGTACTCCAAGCCAAAAAGATATGAGTTAGAAAAATATGCATGATCCCTAACTATACAAGATGTCTAATGCAACACATGCAATATGCAATTACTAGGTTCGGCTACTAAGCATGGCATATGAAGCAATTCGATAACATGTGGTCTAAGCACATATTCAAAGAAGGTATTGAAATGACAATGCAGTTTGAATGATGCGCCGAGCCTCGGTGCATGCAAGACAAGATGAATGTATGCAAGCATAACGTATGCTAATTGAAACATGTCCCTAATCTTACCATCATAAGCGATTAAATAAAAGAGAGAAAGACGTGGGGTTGGAAGACATACACATTATTATATTTTGCTCTCGCAAAGGAGAGTTCGAATGAATAAGAGCAAAACTAACTAGCTAAGCAAATTAAGCTAATTATTACAAACCGAATGAAATAAATAACTAAACTAATTAACTAATTATTACAACAATTGAATTAACTAATTAGTAACCTAACTAATTAAGTAATTACAAAACGATTGTGACTAATAACTTAACTAAGTAATTAAACTAAGCTAATTTGATGTTCCGCCTCAGGAAATGAAAGATGTGTATACACATGCTCAGTTATCACCTGAAAAGATCTCTGTTTTGCTCTCGGGAAGCCTCTGTTTGTAGAGTTGAACACTTCCAGAACCATTTTGCTCCACCTTACCAACATTCTGCTGAGGTTTGCCTTAGTGGCCAGCCGGCCACTGGTAGAGACTACTGGCCAGGTGCCGGCCATGTAAGTGGCCTGCCGGCCATCAATGGTGTCCTTCCGGCCACCTACCGGCTACTAATGCATTGGTTCAACTTGCTGCAACGGTGAACAAATACAGCAAAAAGAGGGTATTCCCACAGATTGTTTGCACAACTCACCCCTCCTTTTCATGAACAAATCCAAGGAGTAGTGAACTTAAGCCACAAACCACCAACTCAAACAATTTCATTGTATGATGGCTTGTGATTCAAGAGGTGCAAATTAATAAATGCAAAATGAGACACAAAGCTCCTCTCTTTCATGAAAGATCAAGGGAAGGAGTTAACCTCGGAGACTTGGATCATTTCATCACTAGCAAGTATGAAATGGTCCAAGTTCCATGTGTTCAATTAACATCTGATTGAACACATCAAAAACATAACCAAATTCTTATCTTGGCTCACTTTTAGTTCCAAGTTTTAATTACTCATTTTACTTTACCAACCATTCCTTAACCCAATTACGTCCAAAAGGTGAGTTAAAGTCCTCTAATGGAGTGAAGTACCAAACCAAGAGTTAACTTAAGACATAAAAGAGATGTCATGCCGTTGATAATGAACCCCTAAAAGGGATTAAACCATTAAGCATGACAACCTTAATCTCATGCTTAAAATAACAAAGGCTTGAAACAATTCTCAAAGTAAAAACAAAAGCTAAGAAAGGAGAGAGATTGCAGAGATTATTAGTGCTGGAAATAAGTGATAAAAGCATAAAATAAATGCTATCAACTCAAATAAGTGATGTCTAAGACCTAAAACACTAAGCTTACAAGGACAATTACACTATAAGCATGCAAAACATGACTCAAATGCAACTAATAGCTAAGAACAGTCCTAAAATAGGTCTAAAATAGTCCTAAAACATGCTAGAATTGAGCTAATAAGAGCTAGAATAATAGGCTAAAACATAGAGCATGCTAGGCTAGTAAACAAAACACAAAGAGGGGAGGCTACCTCCTCTATTTTTGGACTTCAAAACATGTTTTTAGCCATTGAAATAACTCTGAAAAATAATGTTTAAAAGCTTAGAAAAAGATAGTAAAAGGGTGGGAAACACAATAGCAAAGGCCACCAAAACAAGGTACAAAGAAGGGTGAACCACCCTTCAACCTTTATTGGCCTTAAACCACAAGTTTCAGCCAAAAAATATAGAGTTTATATAGTCCAAAAACAGTACAAAAAAGTGCTGAAATGAAGACCAAAGTAGCTAAAACAATAAGCTAAAACATGGCAATTTAAGCTAGTAAGCAAGCCAAAAGGAGGGGTGGCTAACCCCTCAATTTTTGGGACTTCAAAACCACTTTTTTAGCCTTTGAAAACCTCTAAAAATCAGTGGTAAAAAGCTCAAAAAAAGTTGATAAAAGAATGAGAAACACAAGTGGAAAGGCTTAGAGAACAAGGTTCAAAGAAGGGTGATTAACCCCTCTACCTTTAATAGCCTTAAACCACAAGCTTCAGCCCACAAAAATAGGTTTTAAAGAGCTTAAAAATAGCAAGAAAATATGGAAAACAAGTGTTGAAGAGATGGTGCAAAAGAAAGAGAAGTATACCTCTTGGAGAGGAATGAACCCATAAGTCACAATCAACCAATTTCACATTCTCAAGTGTTTCAAGAGCTCAAATCCAAGCTCAAATCACCTCAGCAAGAAGCTCTCTAGGTTTGGTTTGGTGTGTTTGGGCATAGGCTATGCAAGTTGCAAAAGAGAGAGAGCATTGTAGAGAGAGAGGATATTTTCCAAAATATTTCTTCACTCCTAATGTTTTCTAACCTTGAAAGATGAAAGGGAGGTCTTCTATATATAGAAATATATGAGCTTTGGTTGAAATATCTAAAAAATAGACAACTGGAACAGTGTGGAACAGCTAGAGGGAAAATATCTGGTTTTTCCACTGATGGCCGGCAAGTTTGTAGTGGTGGCCGGCAGGCAAAAAATGGTGGTTTTCCAGCCACAAATGGTGGCTGCCGGCCACTTGCCGGCCATCAGTGATGGCCCGACTTCAAATGGGCATATCTCCCTCATCCGGACTCGGGTTTAAGTCATTCTTGAGTCTAAATTGAAGCCCCGGAAGTCTACTTTCCAATGGTGGAAGCCTCACATATAAATTATAAGTGTTCAAAGAGATATTCTTATTTTAGTGAAGGTTGCTCAGTTTTGTCTTAATTGGATTGACGCCTAACTTTACACAGCCATATCTCCCTCATATGGACTTGGCTTTAGGAGATTATTGGGTCTACAATGAAGCCCCAGAAGTCCAATTTCAAATGGTGGTGGCCTCACAACTAAAGTCCAAGTGTACAAAAGGATAGGCTTGATTTAGTGAGGGCTGCTCGACTCTCTCTTAACGGTTCATGCTCAACTTCTTCCCCAACTAAGTTTATTTCCTCCACTCTTATTTTCTTGAACTCCAAACCTCTAAATAAGATGTTTAAAATATTTTTCAAAGAGTTCACCTCTCTTTCATTTATTTCCACTTTGTCCTTACTCGGTTTACTGAAAAGCGCAATTTTTAACGAAATGCGAGCTTCAGAACATCGTAGAAACATTTTCAAAAATATTTTGAAAGAGAGGGTTTTTAAGGTCCAAAATAGGGTGTAAGGTTGGGATTTAGAGCTCTCATTGCTGAAGAAATTGAACATTTACATAGCACAACTTTCATCATTGGGTGATCAATCAGTGGTGCCCAAGTCTTAAGGGCAGTCAAAAATGGGGTGTCTACAGGTAGACATGCTGCAGATGCCTTACCCTCTGAGTCTCCCTTCGCACTTTGTTCTCATTAACCCTTGAGTGAATTACATTGATTACCTGTGGCCCCTCTACTTGTAATGGTGGCGGTGGTGC
This sequence comes from Camellia granthamiana, assembly GCA_036172215.1. Taxonomy (NCBI): domain Eukaryota; kingdom Viridiplantae; phylum Streptophyta; class Magnoliopsida; order Ericales; family Theaceae; genus Camellia; species Camellia granthamiana. The sequence continues at coordinate 223,918 of JAXFYN010000299.1, read as the reverse complement.
TGCCGGTGCCTGGGCCAGCTTTGCTTACTCCTCTCTTGTTTTTGCTTCGTCGATCAGGTCACTCAGGTGCCCCTGTCTGACCAAATTTTCTAGGTGCGACTTTAGATCCCAGGTCTCTCAGGTGCCCCTGTCTGACCAGATTTTCTAGGTGCGACTTTAGATCCCAGCACCTATAGCGATTCTGATTTTTTACTCGACTTTTATTGTATTCCGGACTCGGATCTTGTGGTTTGGTATTATTATTCATGTCTTTTTCCCTCTTTTCCATTTTCTATTTGAGTATTGGGATATCTTGAGCATGTTTGGAGCAGGTTGGTTGTTAGTTGTTCAAGTTGTTGTTGCCCAGATTTTGGCTTCTTTACTCGAGCGAGGCTTCTTTCGCTCGAGCGAGCTTTGTGAACTCCCAGCATTTTTACAGAGCTGCAGAAATTCTGGGAAGGTAGTGTTTTTCGCTCGAGCGAGGCTTCTTGCACTCGAACAACGGTGTGCGTCTGTAAAACTTCTGAAGGTATGTATTCTACGCTCAAGCGAGGTCATTTATTGTGTCTGGTCACTCGAGCGAGAGCTCTTTCGCTCGAGTGAGCCTCGCGTATATCAGTTCACAGCAGAGTAGTTTTACATCACTTTTTGAGTTTCTTTTCACTCAAAACCCTAAACCGGCTCCTCTTCTCTCTAAAATACTCTCTCTCTACAAATACACCTAGATTTAAGGATCTCTCAACCTTATTTCCTTTGTTAAAAGGATAGAGCATCTCGTGGACTTCCATTTGATCCGAACAAAGTTGAGTTTGGGCATTCTTGAAGTTCTTCCTTTTCTCCATTGGGCTTCTACACTTGAGGTAGGGATATTATACACCTTAATATGATTTTTAACCTAGGTATTTATTATTATGTATGAATGATGAGATTTGGGGGTGTTTTGAGAGAATCTAGGGTTTGACGTAAAGTTTTAAAAAGGGGTTTCCATGTGATGTTATAGAATTGATTATGGGGCTTGGATATGAGGATATCTTGTGTTAAAATAGTTGATTTTAGCCTTTGGGTCAATATTTGCAAAAGGAGAAAATTTGCCCTAATATGAGTTAAATAATTATTTTGTATAAATAATGGAATTGGTATAAGGAATATGACATTGGGTGGATGTATAAATGAATGGTGTAGTTGGATTTATTTAATCACTCACCTATGAAAATTTGATAAATTATTCGTTATAAAGATTGTATATCTGTTTAGAAATATCTGTATTGGGCTATCGGTGGTGAATAGCTATGATTGTTGTAGAAATTGCATGAGGATTAGGAGAATTGAAACTACTCATTGAATATGACGGTGTTGAGACATTGAATACGTGTAATTGAATGTCATTGAATATGCCGATGTCTTTAAATATATTGTATATGTATAATGTTTTGGGAGAAGAAAGGGGATGTACTCCATGTTTTGGGAGGAGCTAGGAGATGGACTCTATTGAAAATTAAGTTGACCGGAGTGTCCAGGGTGAAAGTCCCGAATTCTTATGTATACATGGGTGCCGATCCTGCGGACAAAATTTTCGTAAAATGGAAAGATTGAAGTGTTTATATGATTGTTATGTTGATTGAAAACCATTGAGTTATAGTCTCAGTTGGGTTATTTGGAAAATTATACACTTGGCGTATGAGTTGAAATGAAACGAATTAACCTGAAATGAATAAATGGAAATGGATCGTGATATGAGTATCAGTATTGAATGCTCATGAGAAAGATGTACGTTGGTCATAATTATTGAATGTGTACTTCACACTTATATCTTAGTTAAATCTCATATATTGTGGTAGACTGTTTCTACTGGGCTTGGGCTCACCTTATTTGGGAAACCATTTTCAGGTACAGGTGACATGCTTCCTCCAAGGACGTAGCTTGGGAGGACTTAGGAGATGGAGACTTTATTTTGTTATTTTGTGTTTAAATGTTTAATCAAGCCTAGGGCTTTATATGTACTATAGCGATCCCGATTTTGACCCGTCTCTTGTGGTGTTTTGGGCTCAGGTTGGTATGGTTTTGAACGGTGTTACGTATCTTAGTTTCCTTTGTATTCCCCTTATTTTTGGTTATCGGGTTATAGTGGTGTGTTTGGAACAGGTAATGTTTCCAAACCTTTAGATGCGAATCTAACCTGAATTATGCCTTGCAGAGTTGTATCGGAAGTTAATTTTTTCAGGGGTCGAGTCACCCTATACAGCTTACGAGGGTCGAGCTGCCTGGTCAGCTCGCCGAAGCAAAAATGCAAAATGCATTTGAAGTTGCTTCTCCGCTCGAGTGGCCATTTATGCGCTCGAGCGAAGAATGTTTAGTTCTAGAAGTTTGACCTGTCTGCAAAAGTACTGGGAAAGTGTATTCGACGCTTGAGCGGTGCTTTCCACGCTCGAGCGGACCATGTTATATCAATTCGTGAATCTGATATTTTAGATCACTTTTGTATATCTCTCTCTCTAAAAACATTTCATCTCCATTCTCTCTACATTTCTCTACACAAACTAGATCAAAAACCTTGATTTTTGAAGATCCATTTGAGCTTTGCCATTGCTTCTTCATCAAAGTGGGTTATCATCTCGAGGGCTTCATTGTGTACAGTGAAAATCGAGTTTCGACACCATTGAATTTGGAGGTTTCATCTCATTTCTTCTTCAAAACTTGAAGTAGGGATTTTCTTAGAGTTATAGATATATTTTTACAAGATCTATATGATTTTCGAAATCATCTTTCGATAGCTTTGAAAATTGATTGTTGATTCAAGAAGTTGAGCAATTTTGAAAGTGGGTTTGTCTCTTGTTCTTTTAAAATGATCTTATGGGTTTTGATGTTCGTTGATTGAAGAAAAGATGATTTTGGAAAGTTTTCTTTCAAAAGATTTGAGTTGTATAGTTTTGGTGAGAAAACCTAGAATTTGGAGATTTTTTTCAAAGAGACTGAAAATCCATGAATGATATTGTTATATTTATTTTGTGTATCAAAATAAATGGATGTTTGGAAAATTTCTTATTTATATTTATATAAATGATGAATTTCATGGAATATGAGAATTGTTATTCATTTTGGAAATTATTGTTCAAAACTTTGAAATAGTCTTGAAATGACTAATTGTTGAGGATACTTGAGAAGAGGGAATTGTGTTATTCCTTGGATGATGAATTGGAATAAAAGTATTTATATTCATCTTGTATTATTGGCATAACAATTCATTTGATTATATTAAACTTTGAAAGTTGATTTGAAAACTTGCATTGAGAAAAGAATGTTGAGAAACAAGTTTTCATGAAATGGTTTTGGGGTAAATACGTTGGTAAGTCTTGATAGGTGGTGTAGATGATATTGAATAAGTTGGCCTGAGAGTCCGGGGTGAAAGACCAAAAACCCGCGTGGATAGGTGTCGAGCCTTCCGGTTAATACCGGTAAAAATGACAATTTGGTAGTACTTGTATAGTCTACTTGTAGACACCGACCTATGGATTACCAGAGTTGTATTTACCGCCCTTGAAATAAATTGTTAAGTTTTGAACAATTGAAATTGCATGACATCATTGAGTATGATGGTTTTCAAAAGACGAAAATGTGATTTATTGTGACAACCCTCACTACTGTTTACTGATCACACCACTGATTAGTGCTAATCTATGATTAAGCATGTTAATTGACTGATTGACTGAAATTCTGAACTGATTGATTGAGTGTGTTAGTTTGAATGCAATTTTATCTGTTGACTGTTAAATGATCTGTTTATGTTTTATGTTTTAAACTGCAAATTGAAGGCCTTATCGGCGGCCGAACCAGAAATTGATTAGTGTTTTGTGCTAATTAGAATTTATGTGATTTTATGGCATGTTTAATTGAAATATGATTTGGCATGATTAAATTAGTTTAAATAATGTTAAATTACAAAGTTGAACTTATCTACAAGTTTGCCATTGAGTGGCCATTTCCCACATTGTTGTTTGGACTTAATTGTGAGATCATTTCATCCATTTCCTCAAGTCTTAACCGACTAGAGAGAGAGAAAGATAGGAGATAGTTTGAGTTCAACAAGAATTGCTTGAAGAATTAGAAGATTTAAAGAGAGGATTGCATATTTGAGCTTTTACACTTGAAATACAAGGCTTAAGGTAGAGAATTCAACCTCTCATTGATGTATTTATGTATTGTCTTGCATGGTTCATGGGAGTTTAGTGATCTAAGTCAAGTTTTGGTCTAAAAATGTTGAATTGAAGCTTAATCCATGCATGCATGTACATGTTCTAGCATTTTGAGGTTGTTTTCAAGGGGATTGTTACATGCATGTTCATATCTTGAGTGTAGTTCATGAATTCATCATGTTCTTGAGGAAATTGACTCTTTTGATCAAGTACTTAAAGCTCTAGAGTTGTTTAAATTCTTGCATGTTGCATACACTTCATGTTCTTGAAGTTTTGTTTGAAATTGTGTTTAATTGACTCTCATTTGGGCCTTGATTTTACAAATTGAGCTTTGAATCATGTTATACTATGAATTTACAAGTGTTTTCCAGAAAATTGGCCCAAAAGGATCGAATTTTATGCATTAAAAGTTGATTTTGAGCTTGAAGGTTCAATCTGGAATTTCCAGAATTTGGACTCACGCTCGAGCGGGGAAAGTGGCGCTCGAGCGTAGAATACGGGTATCCAGCACTTTGCATTGTTTTACAGTCTGCTCGAGCGGGGTACTGTACGCTCGAGCGGGGGCCTGAGTCACACGCAGGAGCAGGGGTCGAGGGCTCGTCGAGCGTGAATTTTGTGCATCCAGTACTTTTGGCATGTTTTGCAGTCCGCTCGAGCGGGTGAATTGACGCTCGAGCGGAGCTCTATTGTCAGCATGTCCGCTCGAGCGGGGAAACCCATGCTCGGGCGGGACCCTTATTTCAGCAGAAAAATTTGAAAAGTGTTTTGAGTGCATCTTTACATCCTCATTCCATTCTAGGCATTCTTAGGCCTAGTTTAAGGCATCTTAATGAGGATATTGATGTAGAACCACACCGAGGCAAATTAGGGATTAAGTTATTTCTTCCCAACTGCGTAGCTTAGTGTGTGTTCGTTCTGTAACTGTGTAAGGTTGGCATCCGAGAACGCTCATTAGCTGCTTAGCCCAAAACTCTGTGAGTAACACTGTCGTAAAGATATGTTCAATTGAGATTATTTTCTGAACAAATGACTGAACTGCTTTATGAATAACACTGTCTACTGAATGAATGTTTGTCCTAATTGCAAACTGTATTCGTGGCATCCATAGCATTTACTGTTACTGCTACTGTTACAGAGATCTCTGTCGATTCAAATGTTTGGAACCACTACGGTTTACTGATATGATGGCCATCAACTGACTGTTCGGTCTGTTAAGACCTACTGTACTGCTTTGCTATTGGATGTACCACATATGACTGCTATGACTGAATAACTGTTATACTGATATAAATGACTGTTTTAAATACTGAAAGAACATTCATTCTTAACCTCTTTACACATATGTTATTCACTGGACTTTAGCTCACTGTTTATATATATATAGGTGTTCAGGCACCGGACCGTTGCTAGGAGCGTCAAGCTAAGCTCCTGTTTTGTCAAGCCAACCTTCGTGTCTCACTGCGAGGTTCCAGATCTGTTCAAGCTAAGGCTGCTTTTGGGGTGTTTGTCTCACCCATCTGTCTCTGTTTTGTACCGACTGTTTAAGACTTATACTGTACTGAATGTTTCCGTATATGATGTAGATATGTTACGGTTATGAATGTGAATATGATATGAAAAGTCTTTTTGCATACAGACTATCACAGCTCATTGGACATCTTTTAATTACTGTTTTGACCTCCGCCAGCCCCTGTACTCTGTATTACTGTTTTACTATTAAGCAGGCCTTCGGTAATCTCAGATTACTGGCCGGTTACGGTGCTAAACCCATAGGAGCGGGTTTAGGTCGTGACATTTATCTTCAAAAAGGGCATAGCATGGCATGTGCATTTCATTTTTTGAGACTTGTGCATGTGCATTTCATCATTGGGGGTATTTATTTGTTTATTTACTTGTTATTGGATTAATGTATTGTTGCATGAGGAACTATTGTATCATGTAATGTAAGTTTAGAGATTTATATTCGGTTTTCCTTGAAAGAGCCATGATTATTGTATTATCATTTGGGTTAAAAATTTGGGGCGTTACATGTACAGAGCTTATGACTCTCTTTTGTTGTAACCAAGTAATATCTTGGAAAGATGTAAGTCCGTAGGACATTTATTTTGTTGTTATTAGCTAGTGTTACATGCTGTAGATTCAGGATGAACGTTTATGAATGTATAATGCATGTAATATCTTTTGTAATACAAACTCTGTTATATGAAAATATACGACTTCTATTATATTCATTTCTTTTATGAGTTGGGTTATTTGTGTTATATTTTAGGGGCATGACAGCACCCCTGTGTCACGTGCCCGTTTTCCTCATGGCAGGCACAGCATTTCCCAGGATTCCTGCCCATGAACTCCCCTAGGACCCTCTGTGGTGGCCTGTAGTATGGTTGGTTCCTAATTCTCTTCAAGACCTTATAGATGGGGATCTTGAAGACTGTACTTATTGCCTGCATAGATCTCAACCCCAACTCTAGTCTGTCAACGCCGGTATTTCCTCGGCCTTGTTTTGGCGAGCCATTTCTCCTTTCATGTTTTGGTATCTTCTTTCCCTTCTTGTCTTCCTCTGTCCTAGCGTATTTTTTTATCTGCGCCATTAACTCCTCCATGTTCTTCGAGAATGTCTTTGCAAGAGACGGCCAGAGTGGGCAATCATCTTCCAAGCCATTCTTAAAAGACACGATTGTGAGTTCCTAGTTACAAGTCAGAATCCTGTTGTAAACCTCATAATACCTCTTAGCGTAGGCCCTAAGACCTTCGTCATCGCTGATCTTCAAAGCCAGTAGGGAGTCTACCCTTAGTGACTGACTTGTTCGTAACAAACCTAGCCACAAACATCTCGGCTAGGTCTTCCCAACTCTTTATGCATCCTTTCAGGAGTTCGTGGAACCAATCTGATGCTATTCCCCGAACTACGATGGGAATACCTTGCACAATAGTTGCTCGTTCCCACTCCACAAAGCCATTGAATTTAAATATAAGCCGATATGAAAGTTTGGATCAGACTTACCATTATAAACTTGAAGCCTCGGTATGCTAAACCTCTTCGGTGCCTCAAATGCATCTAACTCCACTGAGAATGGCGTCTTCGGCTGGGTGTTGGATGTGATCTCGGTATTGTGCCTCTTTCTTTGGAGGTAATCTCTCAGGTCCTCCTTCGTTCGTCCGGGAGCTCGGCAATCAATCGACTTCATCCTTTTCAGTGTGCTGCTTCCGATGTTATTGTGCATTCTCTTAGACTTCCCTGCATCCACGCATCATCAAAACAAAGGCCTTGCTCTTGGATCTGCCGAGATCCCCTGACATAGGTCCTTTTGGTCTATGGTGTTCTCTGCGACTCTCGCACATACTCGGTATGTTCGGCATCTTGGGATTGCCAATGTGAATTTCCCTGTCTCTTTGCATGCAGCGGGACGGTGGGTACTGTCTTCTGTCCTTCTTTCTAGGCATCAACCTTGCCTGTTGGAGACGATGTGTCCTGTAAGGAAAATGCCGGCTGCATCACGTTGTTCTGCATCATGAAGTCGACTACTGTCTAGAAGTCTGTCAACTTGTTCGCCATGTCCTTTAGTTCTTTATCTCTTCTCAGGTTTCTATCCTTCCATACCTGGAGATCGCCTTCGTGGTAGTATTCATCTCGACTACCCTTCTTGTTCACTCCCGGGCCCTTGTTGGCATTGTTGGCCCTGGGGTCGACTCCTTGTACTTATTCATTATTGTTCCCTCCTTCAGTATTAGGACCCATATGTTCCTCCTCCTTATTGTAAAGATCATCCCCGATCCTCTCTCCTTGCACGTTGTTGGCCATCTATTCTATGCTAAGTTCCCACAGATTGCGCCAAATTCTTGGTGGAGTTCCTTGTTTGGTTGTGTGGTTAGAAATCAACACCCACAAATTGCAAAATTAAGGCCTCTAATCATCCACTATTCCATTAAGTTCAAACTAAATTCAAAATATCCAGTCCATTTCTAACCAATGGGCAAATTGGACCTTTTGCACCAATTTTAGTATAAATAAAACCTCTCCCTTGGCATTTTGCACACAAGAACACACACTCAACATACCACACGACTGAGAAAATAAGAAAGGGAAAGAAAGTGAGCTTGGTGGAGGAAAGGAGCGAAAGAGAATGTTTTGTTAGCAATCCAAAAGTCAAAAAATTAAGTTTCTAAAACAAAACCTAGAGTGCTAATTGCGTAAATTGAAATACGTAAATATGAAATGTAATATTCTAGAAATATTCTCTAAAATGCTTAGTAATTTATTTTTTTTTATCTACATCTGCAAGTTAATCCACTAAAAAAATGAAGAATTAGTAGTTTTCTAGTGAGAAGTGAATAGCTTCAATATGATGAGCACAACATTTGAAGCAACTAATTCATAATATCAAATGGCATCAAAGAAATTTGGAGTAATGATCACTAGGACAACGATCACTAATTCATTTGGAGTCCTGATCACTAGGAGAAAGAAATTTGGCTTCAGGGCTTGTTTGGCAAAGGCCTTTTTTTTGCTTTTTGGGCTAAAATTTACAAAAAGACAAAATAAGTTAAAATAGCTTATAAGATAAAGTGCACATCAAATTCATAGTCATTTTACTTTTTCTTTCACAAATATCACATCTAATTACAAAACAATTTAATCATCTTTTTAAACACAAATATTTTAACCTATTAAAATAGTCTACTAAAATAGCTAACTTTCCAAATGAGGCCCAAGATTTTAAAAAGATGTTCTTACATATTCAAATCTCAACTACATTTGTTGATGGTTCCATTTTTTCTTCCCTTCTTCTGCAAGGGTTTACTTAGATTATTTTTTTTTTCTTTTTTTTGATTCGCGAAGACAAAATTTTATTGATGAAATTTAATTGAATCAACAAGATACATTAATAAAGAGGACTAATGCAAAAGGAATCAAAGCAACAATAAACGATCCCAATTATGTTGTTACTATTAAAAAAAAAAAAAAAAAAAAAAAAAGAAACTAAACCAAAAGTTGATAAGGTACTAACTGGAACAACCCAGTACAAATCATATCACTAACTAACTAGAAATTATTAGTTTATCTTGGAATATTGGTTCACATCATTTATTGAGGAATAAGTTTTCTATTGTCTTTTAAAAAGAGATAAAAATGTAAGGGGTTTTACTGATTCAACCAATAACAACAAGTTGAAGCACCACATCAGTTTATTTCAACAGCAAACAATAATTTTTCCTAATTAACACAGCTACAATCACCACACAGATTATCCCCATAAGATATGGTGAATTTTGCAAGGAATTGTGAATGTCGCATAATTGTGCTACCAATTTTTTATTTTTGTTCAAATGCATTGTATTCTTCGATTAAATCTTCACTAAAACTCTATTCATACAAATCATGAATTTTCATGAAAGAAAGAATGAAAGAAAGAAAGAAAAATAAAAAGGAAAGAGAAAAGGTAGGGGTCATGAAAAAATTTTCATGAAAATGATCATGAAAGATTTATGACCCTTGGATTATCTTGATTAGTGCGTGGTGCTTTATTTTAAGTGTAATCCAAAGCTCATAAATTTTTCATGATCATTTTCATGAAATTTTTTTCATGATACCGAACATTGTTCAAAAGGAAATGCCAATGTTACAATGCATTGCATTTTTCACTTTGATATTTGAACAAGCACATGAGATAAGCAAGTTTTTTTTATTTTTTTTATGTTTTAATTATTAGTTTGAATTTGTAGAGTGATTTTGAGAAAAAAAAATTTAAAAATTTTGTTTGGTTTATAAAATTTTCAAAACAATTTCCAAAATCAATTTCTCTCTCTTATCTATCAATTAATCACTTTTTCTCTCTCCTCTCTCATTTTCAATCATTTTTTTTTCTCACACACATCTACTCAATTATAACAAAATATTAAATCATTTCAAACTCCCAAACTTTAAAACTATTTTCAAAATATACAATCAAACAAATCAAAAAAAATTCTAAATGACAAAAGAGCCACTAAATGACAAAAGAGGCTCATATAGCCACTAAAGGACAAAAGTAAGAATATTGCTGGGCAAGTTCCAACGCTAAGCTCAATTTACAAAACTACCCCTCATCAAAGAGGGGCATGCGGCAGCACACAAAAAAAAAAAAAAAAAAAAAAAAATTCCAAAAAACACATTTTTCCAGAAAAACAAAGAAAGTTGATAAAAAAAATTAAAAACATTTATTTGTTTTTTGTTAAAATATTTTATAAAAATAAATTCAAACTCTATTTTATAAAAATAATTTTAAATATTTTAAATTTTTTATTATGTATTTGGTTATGATTTGAGTATAAAGTTGTGAAAGTAGTATGGAGTTTCAAGTTATGTGTTTGGTTATGAGTTTTAAAAATAATTTATTACGTGAGTTTTATTTTATGTGTTTGGTTACGATTTGAGTATAGAGTTGTTTTTAAATTTAAAATATTAACATTTTAAATTATTTAAATTGTTTGAATATTTAAATTATTTAAATTTTTTTGTGAAAATAACTTTTTGAATATTTAATTTTTAACGATTTAAATTTTTTGGATATTTATTTTAATTTTTTACTTATCAAATTTTTTAGATTATTTACATTATTTTAATATTTAAAATAAAATTAAAAGTAAAATTAAAATTAAAAATAAAAATAAAAATAAAAATCATTATTTACAATTACATTAAAATTAAATTATTTAAAATACACAGAACAATAAAATAAATAAAAAAAACTGAAAATAAATATAAAACTTAAACTTCAAAAAAACTTAAAATTAGCAATTGCCACGCCCTTCCCAAATAAATAAAACACATAAAAAAAATTAATGTGTACAAATAAAAAAATGACAAAAATGTAAATTTAAAAAAAATAAGCACAAAAATACTCCTCATTCAAAAACATTAAAAAAAAAAAAACATAAAAACTGAGACTTCAAAAAATAATTTTTCGAATATTTAAATTATTTAAATTTTTACGATTTAAATTTTTTGAATATTTATTTTAAATTTTTGCTTATTAAATTATTTAGATTATTTACATTATTTTAATACTTAAAATAAAATTAAAATTAAAATTAAAATTAAATTAAAATTAGACAAAAAACATAAATTAAAGAACAAGAACTAATTAAAGTATAAAAAAATAAAATAAACAAAACATACATTTTTAAAAAAAAAAAGTTAAGCAAAATACGCCAAATCCAAATCCAAAATAAAAAAATAAATATTTTACCAAAATATGCCAAAATAAAAAAATAAAAAATAATAAAATTTAAACAAAATACGCCAAATCCAAACACAAAATAAATATTTTACCAAAATAAAATAAAACCCCAAATAAAAAAACAAAAAATAAAAAAATTAAAACAAAATAGGCCAAATCAAAACCCAAAAAAAAAAAAAAAAAGTTAGCAAAAAACGCCAAATTCAAACCGAAAATAACAAAAAAATTAAAAAAAAAATAAAAATAAACAACAAGAAGTTCGGACTGTTCGAAGCTGACGTGGATGTCAAATTTCTTTTTTATTACAGGTACAAATCTTATCAGGGACACTTTGGTAAATTCGTAGGAAGACACCTCACCAAAAAGCTAAAAAGCCACAAAAGTCAAAAAGTCCTTCCCAAATTAGGTTTTTGAGCCCAGGCTCATATAGTCAAAAAAGTCAAAAAGCCAACCCACTTCCCAAACGGAGGCTTAAGGGGCTCCTTTGGATTTGGGGTACTTACCAATCAGTCCTATTAACTAGACTTATTTACCTACAGGTCCTAACTAATAAATTTAACACTATAAAAATAAGAAATTGATAAATTTATCACTATAAATTTATTCATAAAAACAAAGAGACTGATAAATTTATCACTATAAATTTATTCATAAAAATAAAAGACTGATAAATTTATCTTTATCACTTAATAAATTTATCAATAGGATTTAATGGGTAATAAGTCTCAAAAGTAGGACCTATTGGTAGTTTACCCTTTGGATTTCTTGTCTGTGATTCCGCCACCAGGACCAGGCGGTGATTTGCTCCCACCCACTCTATACTGGCGCACCTAGCTGCAATAATTATTAGCATGATTTACACCTCAAATATTTGTACGATTAAGGAATCCGACATTATAAGGGCTCTTTTGGTAATATCATTTTTAATTAAAAAATTAATAAAAAAATTAAAAATTTAATAATTTATATTAAAAAGTCAAAGATTTATTTATTTATTTATTTTTACACATTTTTTTCATAAAAAATTAAAAAATCATTTCAAACATATAAATTTTTTTAACATTATATTTTAATTAAAAAGTCAAAAAATTATTAAAAAAATCTATTCTCAAACGAAGTCATAAATAAATCATATAATAGACTAGAAAGAACAGTGATTCAGGAGTCATGCTAAGTTAGGGTGAATATTGGTCCATTGGTTCGTTCAATTTGTCTGGTTCAGTTTTATTTTTTAAAAAATTTAAAAATGTTGTTTTAATCCATAAAGTTAGATTGAACGAACATTTCTAGTCTTTTAAATTTATAATTTCAAACCAATTTGGCCCAACTCGACTCGCTATTAAATTAACGAATGTTTATTTGTTTATTTATAATACATTAAAATGTGTATATATATATATATATTTTTTGAGATTTAGACTTTGTCCTTATTGTTTTTATTGAAACTCAAATTTGTGGTGATATGTAATTGAATTTATTTATGAAATCTTTTAATTTATACACAAAATCTTTATATTTATAATAATGCCAATATATTTATTTAAAAAATATAATGTGTGATTGAATTTAATTATGAAATGTTTTAATTTTCTTTTTAACATATAACCCAATGAATGGAATTGAGATTTATAATTATTTTTTAAATTAGATTTAAACAAATATAGAAATCCCAAAAATGCCTCAGACCCCCAGTGGGGGTCACTGGGGGTCGGGTGTGTTGCCTTCCCATTGGCCAAAAAAAAATTGTTTTTTTTTTTTTTTAAAGTTTTCAGCGAATCATGGTCCGCCACCTCACTGGGGGTCGACCCCCAGTGGGGGTATTTAGCATGGCTGTAGAAATCCAATGTTAAGATTGAATTGGTCTTAAACAGATATAAAATTTCTTATTATATACTATCGGCGGATTCGGCCCAACGTTTGTCCATAAGTATCCCTCTGACCGTGCCTTAAAAATAACTTAAATAAAGGAAAAAAGCATAATTGGGATGTGCAACGCTGTTAAAAAAGAAGAAGAAAAATACATAAATATACAACTAATAGTTCGACCTCTTTATTACCAACATTACCAGGTGAAACTCTGAAGAATAATGTAACATATCAACATTCACAGGCGAAATTAAATATTTTAACTTCTAAATACAAATTTAGAAAAGAAAAAAAAATAAAAACAAAAAGAAAAAGATATTAATATTAACTATAGGCAAAATATTAATTTTTAAAAACTCATTGAGGGCCCTTGTCCCCACTCGATCCAATGTAGCACCACCTTTGCTTTCACAAAATCGAGAGACAGAGAGAAAGAGGATGGTGATCACATTTTAATATTAACTAGTTGAACCCCCACGTGCAGAGTCGCGACGTTGTCAACGTAGATAATTGAAATATTTATGTAAGATTATGTATAGAGAAAAAAATAAACATAGTACATTTTTTTAAAGAGAAATGAAATAAATGATACTAATTATATGCAATATATGTATGTGTGTCCTTGCCCGTCGCTTTTAATATCCAAGCAACTACTGATTTATTTGAAAACAATACTCCGTTAATTTTACTTTCCAACTGCCTTGGTAATGTTGTAATTCCCTGTTGTAGATAGAAACTATATACACACAAACATCCCTTTCTTTATGGTAAGTCAAAATATTTCAGAAGATATGGATCAAAACTTCACATACATGAAATATTTGTTTCTTTTTTTTTGTTTTTGTTTTTTAAAGAGGAAAAAATGATCTACAAAAGAACATTAAACCAAAAATTCTGGAAAAAGGATTCTCATGGACAACGCCAAAGAAAAGAGAGACTGAATGATCGAAGGGATATGGATCAAACTTCACATGCATCATGGATGGCTGCACTGCATCTCTAATTAATGCACAGAGCAAACTAGATTGCCACTCAAATCAAGAAGTATTCATATACCTTTCTAGGATCAGAACTGAAGTCCTAGCCTAAGTCGATATCAGAATGAGCGTCAAATGCACCCCAGTTTCATTCATCAACAACACATTTGTCCCCAGAGAACACAAATTCAACACCCCCTTGTTCAGTGCACCAACAAAATCATGTAGAAATTCAGATTTTCGAAGAAAACAATTGGTGTAGATAGATGTCGTGCAATGGTTTAAAGGTTCAGACACCAATAAAAAATTTCAAATCCAACGTAGAAGGAAAATACAAGAAAGATGCAAATTAAAACCTATACCTCTAGATCTCTCAAGCATGCGGTGAACCATCTACACTAAAGTTCTACGTTGTCTTCGTTATGAGCATCATCGGCAATTCTTTCCCCTCCACTTGGTGGCCTTTCTGAGTTATGATCAGCATTTGTTGATGAAACATGTACACCCTCTTTTGTGGAAGATGCTTTACTAACAACTGAAGAGGAGCTACAACATTTTCCACATCAAGAGTGAGCTCTTTGACAAATGTGAAACTCGAAAGTGGCAAGAGTTCATCGAAATTATAATACAACTACAACTTGCACATCTTGGCTTCAGATTCCCTATACTAGAAAATTTTCAATCCACAAAACATTTAGGCCAATCAAAAAAGGGAGGCATTAGATGCATTTTAAACAAGTCGTGCAAACACTCAAAGATCCATCATCAAACACGTCTTGACAAAAAGATACTCAAGCTAAATGTCCACTTAATCTTATATGAAAATTGTTTGACATACCTTCATCTTCAAACTTGTCCCAATTTTCATCCCAATCAGCTGCCCCTTCTTGGATTCCAGGTTGCCAACCTTAACAAAATCAACAAAAAGGAAGAAAAAGAAAATTACAGAATCAAAACACAAAATGAAAATAGAGTAGGGAAAACTAATTTTCAGCTAATTCCTTGGTAGGAAACTTGTCTGTAGTTTATATGTCAATGTATGGCAACAACTTCACATTCAACCGAGAGTGTTGAGAGGGGTTGTGACGCCCCAAAAATTGGAAACATTAGATAATATATTAACCATTAAATACAGGGTTTATCTAAGGTTACAAGAGTAGAAAACGTCACTAATGAGTCCTTTGGATAATAACCAAGCAAGATCCAAGGAAGGTCAGAGGAGTCAAAATAGCCTCCCTTCAAAGTCCAACCACCTTAGGTTAGCAAAGCTACCTTTTTGACAGATCTTGACAAGGTATTAACACAAGGCCTACATGAGTTGACGGGGTATAAGGATAGGTTACAAATGTTATATGTATACAAATTACAAAATCATGTCTTAAATACAACATGGGATCTATCACTTACAATCTCAAAACACGTTTACAAACTAGTTTCTAATTATCTTAGGGTAGCCGTACGTCCTCAAATGTTTTAGTTTTGCCTTCGACCGGTCTAATAGTCTTCAATACCTGGCATGAAACGCTATGAGCTTTGAATGCCCAATAAATGCACACACGCCCCATCCCTTTTTCCCAATCCAATACACCATCATATTTATAAAAGCAAGTAGTGAAGCATGATATTCAAGTCAATAACAACAATTTCAGTAATAAAGGAAAAGAACATGTCATTCAAATAGATAACAAATGTTATAATGTTAGTGGTTAGTATTCTAGAAATCCCCCAAAGAAATTTCATCTTCCCAACCACAAGAATTGGACACCGGACTATTCGAAACTCCCCCTTTTGCTACTTTGTTACAGAACTAACCTCGGATGCCTACCAACGGTTATATACTGCGTAGCGCCAACCGCAGAGCCTCAAAAGGGACAGCGAAAAGAAAAAGGTTTTATCTCCTGAATCCAACCTTATCCTTCCAAAAAGTTTTATCCTCCTGAATGTCCCATCCGGACCCAACCTTATCTCACCAATCAAATCGTCGCAAAGAGTTCGAATACGTCCGTTCCATTCTAGGGTTTACATGACAACCGCTTGCGCAAGACTTAACCTCCAATTAGGGAGCACATCCCATCAATCCATACATAGCACATTATCATCTCTTCATTATTCAAGTGATCGAAAACCCAATACCATCCCAATTAAGTTTTCCGTTTGGATCAATGTTTTAAGTCAAGTTAGAATAAACTCAACAAGATAGTAATATCCACATAAGCATGAGCATCATTAAAATGAAAAGGATAAGGAACATAACCATAACACATGCAATATCATACCAAGACATGATCATAAACTAAAACACTCATGCAAAACTAAATTTCCAGATTCAATACCATTTAAAGATTTAAATCAAAAGGGCTATTTCAGATATTTCCCGAACTCGGCCTTCCTATTGTTCGTAGAGAATTTAATATAGTTTTTAGGACATGTTTCGGAAATGGAATAGCTTTTCTAGATTTTTAGTTATTTAAGAAAAACTCTAGCGCTGTTCAGATTCGTCAACCGTTATGAAAATTGGAGTTTCTCACAAATCACTCACTCGTTTTCAATGAAACCAATTTTAGTCGAAATCTAACTCCTTAAGGAAGATTTTGACATAAAATGGAGGTCCAGAATATTTTTATACATTTTTCTAAAATTTTCATAAGGTGGCTGCAAAACAGATTTTTTTGGCACAATTCTTGAAAATAGAAATTTGGTGAGAAAAGAGGTCAACTAGGGAAAATTTTCCACTTATCTTGTGATGAAAACTTGATAAATAATATGTATTAAACTCAGAAATTTAAGGTGAAGGTGTGCCCTTGGAAATTTTGAGAGTTTGATATGGAAAAGGGTAGTCTTCTACAGATTAAGAGAAATACAAGAAGGGCAGAATCAAGGCTCAACTTCTTTCATTTCTAAGATGAGAATACTATCAAAACACATCTGAAAATAACATTTAAAAATTCTAATAACATGTATTTGAAAAAGGAAAATGAAAGAGAGAGTTGTGTTGTGGCTTACTTGCTAGGCTAGGCCAAGTTGAACAAGATTGCTCCCCTCTTCCTTCCTCTCCCTCTCAAGACTTTTCTCTTGCTCTCCTTTCTCTCCTCTGGGCCGAATGTAGGTGTGTATGTGTGTTGTTTGTGTATGCTATGCTAAGAGGGTGGTTGTATTTATAGGTAAATTTGGTGTGAAAAGACACAAAGGCCCACTAGTTGGAATTGAATTGAAAAGTTTGGATTTACTTAGAGTCTAAAGGAATTGGAAGTGATTAGGGGACTTAATTATATGATTAGACAAGATTTAGTTAGTCTCTAGTTGGAATGGAACTAGGTTGGGGACACAATCCCTAGATTTAGGGGTACTTGGTACTTTTGCTTCTAGAATGCCATGATTACAAGCCTTGAGAATTGATCCCTCACACTCTCCTAGGTTGGCCAGCCATGGGGAAGGGAAATGAGGAATATCTTATTCAATATATGAGTACTATGGACATATTCCCAATGTATATATATATAGAATTGGTACCAAGGTCATTATTACTCCAAGATTTTAAGGGATTTGTTTGTACCAAAGTACAATGATTATAGCCTAGAAAGTATGATGGCTAGCTATGTGCTCAAGATTTGAGAGATTTTCCTATTTATTATGTGTACAAATTCCATAGATATTGTGTACAAAAAGATTTGATGAATAAGAGGTACAAATATATATATACAATGGTACTAACTTGGAATCAATTTATGATTTAAGTAAAATATGAGGGCTAAGGCCTTAATTTATTAATTGGAACATTTATTTTAGAGTATAATTTAACTAAGTTAGGGTTAGAGAATCTAATTCGGTTTGGATTTCTTGTTTCGAATAAAAAGGTTATCAACCGACGAGCGTAATAAAAACCGGAAAAAGCCTAGGGTTTCCAAGTGGTAATTTCATATTTAGGGAGTCAATTAGAGTATTAGAAATTATTTCTAAGTTTTTGAAATCGATTAGGTACTGTTTGGTAACACTTACGTTTTTAGTTTTCTGTTTATATTTACAAAAATTTTAAAAACTCAAATAAAAACTTGTTTGGTAAAATTTTTGATTTATAAATCAATGGTCTCAGTTTATAAATTTGGCTAAAAAATGAAAACACAAAAAATGTGTTTCCATTTTGAGTTTTTAGTTTTTTTTTTTTTTTACCACCCAACACTAGCCACCACCCGCCACCATTTTCCACCACCGTCTTTCGCCACCACCACCCACCACCCACCTGCCGCCGCCAGCCACCACCCATCTGCCACCCACTCGCCACCACCACCCACCCCTCGCCACTACCACCCACCCCTCGCTGCCACCACCACCACCACCTACCACCCACCTACCATCCACCCGCCACTACTATCCACTGCCCGCCACCACCACCACCTGCCACCACCACCCGCCACCTACTTGCCACCACCACTCACCACCCACCTGCCACCACCACCAGCCACCCACCACCACTAGCCACCCACCCGCCACCACCACCCACCACCACCACCACCACCACCACCACCCACCACCCACCCGCCACCCACTTGCCACCACCACCACCACCACCACCACCACCACCCACTCGCTACTACCTACCACCCGCCACCGTCACCCACCCACCTACCACCACCACCACCACCCGCCACCACCCACTTGCCACCACCACTCACTCGCTACCACCCGCCACCCATCACCAGCCACCACCACCCACTCGCTACCACCCGCCACCCGCCACCGTTACCCACCCACCCACCATTACCACTCACCACCTACCCGCCACCACCCACTACCGTCACCTACCCACCCACCACCACCACCCACCCGCAACCCACCTGCCACCACCACCCACCACCCACTCGCTACCACCTACCACCCGCTACTGTCACCCACCCACCGACCACCACCACCACCACCACCCGCCACCCGCCACCCTACCCACCACCACCCACCACCCATCCGCCACCACCACCACCACCCACTCGCTACCACCCACCACCCGCCACCGTCACCCATCCACCCACCACCACCCACCACCACCCGCCATCCGCCACCCACCACCCATTTGCTACCACCCGCCGTCACCACTTTCTACCACCGTCTTCCACCGCCACTTGCCATTTCTCACTTTTTTTTATATTTTTAAATTTTTTTAAACATTTTGTCAATTACTAAACGCGTTTGTAGTTTATGTTTTTCTAAAAATAAACAAAAATCAGTTTATAAAATTTTTGTAAATATAAACTGAAAATGTAAACGTTACCAAACACACCCTTAGGGTTTGCAGTTTTTTTTTTTTTGTTGGCGCATGTATTTTGATCCTAGGTTTAAAATTGTAATTAATTAAGAAATTGAGCGATTTCAAAGAAATAATTTAAAAGTGAGGGACTTTTAAGAAATTAAAATTTTCAAGGGCCTCACAGGGGTGGACTGAACATCAAGTTTATGCAACAGATTCATTTGATTACAAACTCAATTTGCCAACTAAATTTTAAAAGTACGGGCTCAATCCACGAAGAGCAAATATTGGATAGAAAAATTAGTTTAAAAAATTTCTTATACCATGAGCTTATCACTTGGCTAATGGTTCCTCTCACATATTTGAATCAAATCTCGTTAGATACCTATAATGAATTTTGACCATGATACTCAGAGATGTTCAAAAAGTTTAAGCAGGCAAAGATGGAATACAAAACATAGTACATTAGTTGAGATAGGGCACAAAACGGTCGAACTCCTAAAAACGAAAAGTGTAAGGCATATTTTCATAATTCAAATGCATAGAAGTATCTTTGATTTTTTGTAGAATCACGTAGAACCACTAAAATAAGTTCTACATAATTTATGTTTGTATCTAATCTCAAACATTGAACAGAACTCAATGTAACAAAAATACCTGTTGGTCAGAGTTCAGCATGCGACCCATTCTGAGTTTGAAATATAAATAGTATGCTACTCTTCTCGATCTAATTGGAGATTTTTAAATTTTCAAAGTCTCATCAATGGTTCGAAGAATGCAATATGAAGTGAATGGCAACATTTTGCACCCAAAAAAAATAATAAATAAAGAAAAAGAAACGAATGACAAGAGTTTACACAAACATTTGGAACAATTCCCTACAAATCATTGATATCAACATAGAGAAGAAGAAAAAATGAATAAGAAGAGCTTACTCAAATATTAGGAACAACTCCTTACGAACCATGTGAAATTGTCAATGCTGAACCTAAAAATTGCATGGGGATGTTGACATTTTGTCTCAAACCGTTGACATTTTGATATCAATGCTAGAACTAAAAAATACATGGGTGTCTTATCTCTGTTGAATACGTTGCCAATCATCAAAATCATGAGCAAGTTAGTAATACAAATTTACTAAAGAGTAACATTGTCTCAAAGACCAACACAAAATTCACTAATGAAGTGTGCAACATGTATTTCGGTGTCATAGAATGGGTGCGCACTACACACACACACACAAAAAGTTCAAATATAGCACAAAGATGAGGTTTGGCATGTATTTATATGTTTTTAATTTAAGTGGAAAAGTTTTAGTTGATTATGTGATCTTCAATTGGAGTGAAGATTTTATATTTTCCTTAGCAATGGCAACAGTTCGTGGCCTCATTGTACCCACTTCTTTTTTTTTTCCAACTAAACGGTAATTTGTTCAAATCCCAACTTACCTGGGATTAAAAAACATTGCACAATCAACTGCTTTTTTAAACATTATATTTCAGGAAAGGAAATGACTTCTATTGATCAAGATGCACCATTAAGTTAACCTATTGTGGTCTCTAATCAGTACAACCTGTGATATTAACCATCACTGTACAATGAAAGCAACATGGTAGTTTTATGCTAACCATTTTATTCATGTTATGTATACAGTATATTTTCAACACTTCAATAAAAGCATTTTCAGAATTTGCATCATTATTCAATTTGAATCCACTTAATCTTGTACCTTTTTATTGAAATTGGCTCTATATAAATGGAATCACAAAATCTAGAAGTTAGAAATAAAAAAGAAAGCTTGAGGAAAAAATAAATAAATAAAAGCACCAAAAAGCTATCACTATTGTCTGATTCGTAAACAATGAACTGTAAGCACAGACGTAATTTAGGAAGTTGGGATATGTATAGAATTGGTTGTTAAAGACAAAGATTTAGAGAGTTATTAAATCCTCAAAATTAACGAGAAAATGAGACATATAGACTAATGTAAAGTCATTTGGCACAAAATTCCAAGGCTTAGATAACCAAACAGCATGCCATCAAAAAGATGCAAAAACTTTGAGAAAGATACAATCTCCATGTAATAAGAACAAGAAAAATAAATTTAAAAAATTGCATGCCATCAAAAACTTTTGACTGATAGTGGTACAATAAGGTGACAATGTGTGTGGGGCTTTGTGTGTGCATGTGCATGTCTCAAAATTAGAAATGGAAGGCTTCTCCATGCTTAATGATGCTTTTAGTAGGCTGGTATTAGTTTTAGAGAGAAAAACATTCAAAGTGAGAAAACAATAAACCCACCACCACATATACACTTAAACCATTAGACACCATAATTGAAAGCTTGCTAGAATCTGGATATTTATAACCATCTATATTTGGTTGGCAATAGTAATTGTATGTATATAATAATTGTTGCTGCAATTGTGAACGCTAAAATGTTTGGTAATTCCATTTGATTTAGTTTTCATATTAAGTTCACTGGTGGTAATTGAATTTGTCGACTCGATAACTTTATCTCTTTCAGCTCCTTATTGTTTTTGTTGTTATTTGTGCAGATTTGGTGATAGGATGAGCATATCTTCAATAGCATTATAGAAATTTATTCACAACCAAGGCATCTTAAGGCTTGCTCTTAAGGACATGTGATGAAGAAGCAGAAAGAGATTACAAATTTTAAGATCTTGACAATCTACAATTGACAATATGTCATTTCAATAAATCATATGTAAACATCAATTGGCATCTCATAATCGCAAAGAATAAGCAACAATGCATATTAACAAAATAAGTTGTCTTTCACGGGTTAATACCAATAAAAACTCAAAGTTTACTCTTTTTTTTTTCTTTTTTTTTTTTGCATGCTTTTTCTCTTCAGGGCTCTCTATCAATTATTGTAGCAATCTGTTCATTTTGTTTTCTTGTAGGTAAACTATATTTAAGCACTTTTGAATTATCATTTATTATGACTTCTATATTTCCTTATTCTTTCTAATTCAATACAATCTGGGTTTGGTAGGTTTCTTTGTATATAGATATATACATAATCTCATAATTTCCAATTTTCAATTCTATAACAAGTGCTTTAGTTTTCTTCAGTCTGTTTTTGGTTTTAGATTGTTCTTTGGTGTTTCTTTTTGGGAAGTTGTTAGTGAATTTAATGTTCTTTGGTGGTTTTTGCTAGCTTCCAAGAAACAAAGAAAACAACTTTCCTATCTCTCAGAATCCAATTTCGATTTCAAAATTCAAAACCCATATTGAAAAAAGCTATCTTTTTGTAACACCTCTAAAATTGGGCAGGATATATATATTTATGCTACAAAACCCACCTGATAGACAAACACATATATATAGCTAACTATTCCATACATTCATTTCTATTAAATCCCAAATGCCAAATACATGCTATTCACATCTCAATGCCCCAGTTCCAATCCCAAGCATACATTTTACAACAAGTATGAAATGGAAGCTCAACAGATAATAGGTGCCTTACAAGCTTACAAATTTATCCAAGAGCATTCTTGGTTACACAAAATGGAGTTTCAACTCAACACAAATACAGCCTTGGGCTTACATTCAACAAATAACAATAAAACAAAAATGAAGCCTCAGCTCCGAGTCCTCCCAAGTCAATACCTTGGCGGAGGCATAGCATCTATACCTGAAATGGTTTCCTTTATAGGGTGAGCCACAGCCTAGTAGAGATATATTACACAACATATGAACCATGACAAGATTAAAGATGAGTATGCTCATGCCATGCTCATGATAAAACAATTTATCTCTATTTTTATAAAGCATACAATACTGAGATGCAACAACAGATATAAAACCATTTCCATTTTAAACCATATCTGTTACATGAATACATGCTCCGTGAATCTCTAGGTGAGTGTCTGCAAGTAGGCCCTAATGCACTACCACTATCATTTTTACCAGTAAATTGGAAGGCTCGACACCTAACCACGCGGTTCCACACACCCCTTACCCAAATTCACCAAGTGTTCATCTTTTCGCAAATAGATACATTTTCAAATATTTCTAAAAAACAGATACATTTCTAATGAAATGAATGTAATGCAATGTCCAATGCAACAAATGAAGAATGTGATTCAATTTACCCAAGTCTCATGCATTTCTACAACAATCATGGCTATCCTCCGATAGCCCAAATAGATATTTCTAAACAAATATTTAAACAACTAAATTCCAAAAATTCCGATAAATACAATCTATTCCAAATCTCATCAAATATGACCAAATACACTAATTTTCATATCACAATACGTCCGGTAACCTCTCAAGGTCCATTTCTAACCGTGTCGATTTTATTCCAACAGATACATTAAACAAAATAATACTGTTAATGCCCAAGAAAATATCATTTTCTTTCCAAACTCATTCTCCAAGCATTATTCAATTATGACATCCTATTTTGATCGAAAGCCCCAAAAGTTAAACGTAATTCCTCTGTTTTCTTCAAAAATGCTCTTTTGGTCACAAACCGGTAAAAATTTCAAAACCAATCGAATCGAAGTCCGTTTTTGTTCAAATTTAAAACATAACTCTTTCATAATCTTACAAACATATTCTAAGTTTACACTTTCACAATTTAGGCATCAACTTTTTATTTTGCTCAAAATTTCTCTTTTAAGCAAATAAATCACAAATTTTTAAAAAATTCTAATTAAATTATATACAACTCTAAGCTCACTATAATCAAGTAAAAGTGCATAAGGAAGTGTAGGAAAAATCCCTACCTCGAGCTAAGAAGCTTTCAAATTTTTCGACAATAGAAATTTTTTTTTTTTTTAGCCAAACGACGCCTTTTCCGTCCTCTATGTTTTGATCCAAAGCACTAGGGGTCAAAAATGACTTACACTAGATCAAACCCAAAAAAAACTAACTTGGAACCTCCTTTCTCTTGTTTCCTCAGGGCAAGAACTCCAAGAATTCCCAAAAGTTGAAAAAAATATCTATTTGGTTATTATTTATAGATATATATATTTTTTTAACTAAACAAATATCTAACCATATATATATACACACACACACACACGTATATATATATCAATTAAAAATACATTTCAACATCTTTAATGACAAAAGTAAATATAATATTTTCTTACCACAAAATATATTTCGTTTAATGGTACACACCATAAATATTCACAACTCTTTTATGGTAGTCAAATAATAATAATAATAAAATCACAACACTATTACATGGTTACTAATGGGTCACAATTCAATCAATTGGATCCAAAATGAATGGAGTTTAATAATTTAAAATAAATCCCCGACTGATTTATCTCAAATCATGGTCCGAACACCCAAAACTTAATTTTAAATTTTGCTATAAATTAAACTGAACACCAATCAATCTGTGAATTTTTATAAAATAAATACTCATCATTAAATTTTGAAATTTTTATCCAACGTGCTAGACTCATATGGGAACAACATATAAAAATTCATATTTTTCTGAGATCGGAAACTATTTTTAAAAAATACAAAATTGAACTGTTTTCGCACAGAATTTACAAGGCAATCAAATTCGAAAATTTGCTCAATTAAATTATGCACTGGCTATTTAAAAAAAAAAATTGGGTCATTACACTTTTGCTTTAAATAACCTTTAATCTTGAAACCCTTTCGAGTTCTAGCTATCTGAAGTTGTGAATTCATCAGAATGTTCTGGTACTTTGACTACCAAATAATAAGCATAATTTAAATTATTGAGACCCATTAATTTACTAGTTTATAAATTGGGTTTGGCTTAATCAAATAGCTAGTCAGGCATTTTATCAAGCATATAGTGTGCATAATTTGTCTATTGCACTAACAATTAGCAATAAATACAAACAAACACTAATAAATACAAATCAGGTATCCATATCCCAATATAAGACAAACAAGCAGTCAGAAGATTACACACCAAACACATACAGAGCTAGATATAAAGTACCTATATCTTCATCTCTGTAGCACGGCGACGATGGTGATGAAGCGGGGAGCTGGTGTAGGCGTTGTACCCCCGGTGATTTTTTCTCTTAATAGGCCACAGTCAGAGCAGTGGCAGATGATTTCGTTCAAATAGGACTCAGCGAATAGGACATTTATAGGATCGACCTTTAATCTTCAAACAGTGCAGACAAGATAGCCACCTGGTTCAACTGATATTCTCTTCACACAAGAAGGGTAAAATGGATAATAAGATAGCGTTAGATTCAATTGATATGTATGCTTCCGTTCTTTTATATAATAGTTATAGATTAGTAAATAGATAATGAGTGATAATAGAGAACACTAGAGTGATGTGGCAATACATAGAAAAAAAAAATAAAAATGGCAACATCACAAGCCAAAACATCAAATCATAAAGTGGGGCCCACCTCTTGATCTCCCTCTAGGGCTCCTCATTTAGAGGTCTCAAACATTTTTGATAGATAATAATGATGTAACATTGTGTTTCATTGAGAGATTTGCAAAGGAATTTGAAAAGAAAAAGAGAAAATATAGGTGGAATGTGAATAAGTTGCTACACTACACTCTAATAATTATGTCCAAATAGGAAGGAAGACCTCTGTATACAAACACAAAACTTAGGTTGTGTTTGGAGTATGGATTTAAATATGAATTTGAAAAGAGCCATTTAAACATACATAGATATATTATCTATAGTAAACTCTCAAATATCTTATTAATATCATATATATACATAAGTTGTAACCTTTTTGTATAGTAGTGGTACTAGTTCTAAACAATTATCTAATTAATTTTTAGGTATTGAATAATATTTTGTAAATGATGACAAAGTTTCCAACAATATTGGTTATAAATGAAACCAAACCATATTTTATTGGTTTGGTTCTAAGATTTTCATAGTCTAATTTGATTCTAAATTTTATAGAACAAATAATAATAATTCAGTTATTAATTTACTTCTAAATTGAATCAATTCCAACCATATTTACCGTATTTATTATTGTCTTCAAATCCAAATTTAGAGGGCCACCTACCTTTTTATTTTTATTCATATAAGACGTGACATGATAAGAATCTTATGTTAATTAAGAGGCCTCAACCATTCATTTCATAGCATTCTTGGTCTTGCCTAGTAAAAGTTTGTTATTTGTGTTCAAGTCCAAATTAGGGGGTCATACATCAAAGCTATTTTTGTATTCACATGAGAAATGTGACATGTTAGGTAAGGCTATAAAATGAATCAAATTACTTGTATTATATTTACCTAGTCAAATTGTTTGAACTTAACTTATATTTGACTTATTAAAAATTCATTTGAAATAAATTTGTTATGTAAAAAAGCCAAACATTAGCATATTTTAAAATTTATTAAATTTTAATTCAAATTTAAATAACTTATTATTTTACTTTGACTCATTTGGAATGATTGGAATCTTCATCACTCCGATTATAGAATCCCAATGGAATTTAATAATCTCGTCCAACCTTGATTTTGAAAATATGCTAATCAAATCAATTAAATAAAAAGTCTTGATCAAACTAACTAACAACTTTTTGTTATGTTTGGACTTTAATCAACAAGTGGGTAGGAAGAGAAGAAGAAAGCAACCCTAAAAATTACTTGCAAAGTCTTAGGATTGTGGGACATGAGAAAGACTTGACGCTGGTTTGGATTGTTCATCCTCAAATTATTTTTTATATATATTGATGAAATTTTTTTAATTACGTCGATCATTTTTGCATTAAAACTTTATTTGAATTATGAATTTAGGTAAAATTTTTTAAAAAAACTGAGTTTTATGTTGTGTTTAGATCATGAAACTAAGTAAAAATTTGAAAATGGATATAAAACATGTATGTAAATTATAGGTGAAATGTATTTATATTTTATAAATATTTCACCTACATTTCCTTCCTCTTTTCAAACCCCTATAAAATTCATGAATCAAACACAATGTTAAGATAAGAAAAATAAGAATGAAATATAAATTAATTTTTTTTTCTTTTTAAATTTATGATCCAAACACAACGTAAATAAAACTTCATCAGTGGACTTACAATCCGTTCCATGATCATGGAGTTTTACTATGACTGTAGTTGATTTTTGCCATTAGGTTCATGATTTTGTTAGGTTTTTGGTTCGTTTGATTGACATACATGTATATGCATATATTTCTATATCTATATATATATATGCAATTCTCTGATTCTGCGATTCTTTGATTTTGTTGATTTGTTGATATTAGAAACTGTTTGGTTATGTATGCAGAGTTATATACTTTTTGTTTGAGTTTGTGGTTTTGATTTGGTTTTTGATATTATTGTTATGATGTTATTTCTAATATTGAATTTTTATTTTGATGATGATATTGAAAGGTTTGAAATATGTATATGTGATGAATATTGAATTTTTTTGTTGCAAAATTGTTTTGATTGAACATAGTTGTTGGTTTGTCATTTTCTACTGTGATAAAATTTATTAGTGAGTATGGGAATAGGAGATGAAAAAGTTGCATAGTGGTTTAATTGTGTTGGTAATTTTTGTTATCATAATTGATTGATAATTTCATCACTGTATCATAATTTGTTTTAGTTTGTTTGAGTTGTTTGCTGAAATATAATTTTTGTTTGTGACGGGATTTATAATGATGGATAATTCTTTGTTTCTTATGTGCAAGTTTAAAGGTGTGACATTGGTTATCAAGTATAATAATGGATTTAATTTTAAGGATTTAGTATATAAATTGTGTGCAAAGTGGAGTGAGTTAGTTCGTAGTTCTTTGAATCTTTCATATTCAATACCTGGACATTCTTGTTGTAGTCTAGAAAGTGAAGAGGATTTGGGGAGGTTATGGTTGGACTTGCACTTTCTTGTGATATTCATCGTATTGATGTTTTTGTTAAGTGTTGTTCTTTGAGTGAATGTTATATGATTTTTAATGGTGAAACTAATAGTAGTAGTGTTATTTGTGAAACTGATTTTTTTTTCTTCATTTTATTCAAATCAATGGAAACCTTTGCTCTCCGATGGTTGGGTTAATTGTATGAAAGGAGTGAGAAAAAAGTTTGCTCAAGATATTGAATTTTGGGATGCGTTGTTAAAGTATTCTATTCATTTCGGTTTTGATTTTGATATTGTTAAGAATGATAAGGATCATGTCACTGTTCATAATAAGGATCATGTCACTGTTCATTGTAAAAGAATGACTGATTTCGGATGTTTATGGAGCGTGCATGCTAGATTGGAAAATTTTAGTAAAGCTTTTGTTATTAAACAATTTAATGATGTTCATACGTGTGGATCTTCTTTTCGTATAGTTAAACATGCTAGGATGACTTCGAGTATGATTAGTGGGCTAATTTCAAATGAGGTTCATAATAAGCCTTTGACATCGGTTAGTATAGTGGTTTGTGATTTCAAGGATTACTATGGAACAAAAGTTCCTTATCGGCGAGTTTGGATGGGTGTTGAAAAGGCAAGGGGATCTGTTTTTGGTGACTTTTCATCGTCACTTGACGATCTTCGTTGGTATGTTGATGCCGCTAATGATGCTAATCCAGGGAGTGTTTTTGATATAGAATTTGATATTGATAGTAAAGGAAGACATTTCAAAAGGTTGTTTTTTGCTTTTGAGGCATGTATTCATGGTTTCAAGTATTGTCAGCATGTGTTAATACTTGATGGAACTTTCTTGAAAGGAATACACAAAGGTTGTTTATTGGTTGCTACAACAAAAGACGGTAATCAAGGTATATTTTGTGTCTATTTGTTATTGAGTATGGTCAATCTATTAGTGATAAATTAATCATTGGTTGGTTGAGTATGTTGTATACTTTTGTTAAATTTTTATATTTATTCACTAATAAATTTATTATTGATTGATTATATATGTTGTATGTTGCTGTTGAATTTTCATAGTTATACAATGATAAATTTATCTATAGTTAGTGCTATACGCTATATACTTTGGGTTTTGCTTTTGTTTTGTAATCTTTTTTATTTGTTACTGATAAAGTGTATATATATATATTTTTTTTTGTAGGTTTATATCCGTTATGTTTTGCCATTGTTAGATAGTGAAAGTTACGACAATTGGCATTGGTTCTTATAAAAGTTATTGGTTATTTTGACTCTGGGAGGAGATATTGTGTTTGTAATCGATTGGTATGGAGGTTTGCTGAAAGCTTTAGCTGAGGTGTATCCGTTTTCTTATCATTCTTTTTGTCTAATGCATTTGAAGACAAACTTGAAGACTTATTTGTTAGTAAAGAGTCGTAAATCTAATGAATATTTGCTTTTGCTTACTCTTTTTAGTAGATGTGCATATGCTTCTACTATTGAGTTGTTTAATGAGCTATTTGAAGAATTTAAGGGTTGTTGTGGTCGTAGTATTCATAAATTTCTTGAGGATTTGCCTAATGAGCGTTGGTGTAATGCTTATTTTCAAGGCAAGAAGTATGGTGAAATATGTACAAATTCTACAGAATCTTTTAATTCATGGATTAGGGATGAGCACCATTTGTTTTCAACTAATCTTGTGGATGTTGTACAGATGAAACTAATGGAGCAATTTTCAAATAAGAGAGAAGTTAGGAATAAGTGGAATCGTATTGTTTGTCCTTTTGTAGAGAAAAAGTTAGAAGAAGTTTTTAATAATACAAATGGATGGATAGTTAAAAAATGTTAGCGATAACATTTATGAAATCCAATTGAATCATTCAATTATGGTTGATATTGGGAAACGTTCTTGTTCTTGTTCTTGTCGATTGTGGGAAATTGATTCTTTTCCTTTCAAACATGATTTTTGTGTTATAAAGAGGAGTGGGAATGATTTGAATTGTTTTCTTGATGATTACTATCATGTTCGTAGTTATTGTGATTCGTATTTGCATTCTATCTATCCAGTTCCTAGTATGTGGAAGCCAAATGTAGTTGATGATGACGTTGTTTTACCTTCTCTTTGTAAGAGAACAGTTGGACGTCCAAGAATAGACATAATACTTTCTAAGGGCGAAATCAAGAGAATTAGTTGCAGTAGGTGTGGAAAGATGGGAACTCATAATCAGAAGACATGTAAACAAGCTTTGGTTTAGTTGTATTGATTTTAATTCAATTACTTTGTTGAGAGTTGAAAGGTCTTAGTTGCATTGAATGATTGAGGAATTTTTTGAATGGAAATTATATGTTTTGCTCATATTTTTATACGATTAAGTTTCATATATTTATATTCTTTGATTTTGGTTAAATGCAGTTGCTGTTTTTGATTTTTTCTACATTGGTAAATTTATCACTAGTTGGTTAGAACGAGTTGGTGGATTATTTTTTTTAAGAGTGATAAATTTATTACTGTCTGAATGAAGCAATCAAGTATTAATGGGGGTTGCTGAATTTTATTATTTTCAAGAATGATAAATTTATTACTAATTGTATGAGAAGAGTTGATGGTTTCTTACATTTATGTCAGTGGCTGATAAATTTATCACTATTATATTTAACCAAATGTTTTTTTTTTTTTCTACAGTGATAAATTTATCACTACCTTAAACCCAACACAAATCAATTGTAGGCAACTTGAGGCTAGGTTTCCCAATTTGTCATACATAACTGCCACTATGCCATTAACTATAAGTAGGATTCTTGAAGCAAAATATTTCGAGTTTGCAATTCATTTTCACTTTAAATTGTTCAACATTTCAATCTAGGAAATGCTTTAGCCTTGTCATGTTCAGATGCAACAGTTTAAGCCAGTGATAAATTTATTCCCAAACTTAGAAATATCTACAAACTGTAACAGTGTTTTAATTTCCAATTTGAAAAATGTAACAGTGTTTGTATTTTAATTTTCAATTTAGATAAATTTTTTATTATTTTTTATAGTATTTTGTTTACTTGAATTGGGAAAAAAAAAAGAGAGAGAGAGAGAGAGAGAGAGAGAGAGAGAGAGAGAGAGTTACTGGTTTTTATTAGTTTGAACAGTGACATTACTGGTTTTTGTTAGTTTGAACAGTGATAAATTTATCAATGTAAACAAAAAAAAAAGTGTCTTGTTAATAATCAAGGGATCCAAACTTGTTATTAACCTTTAAATTTGATACAAATAATCAGATTATAATCAACATTTTGAATGCTTCATTCAAGCATGAATAGTAAATCAGAGAGCAAAAGAATTGAAGCAAAGTAATATTCATTCAAGAATGAATAGTAAATTTGACATTGTAACAACCGAGTATTGTAATATTCATTGAAGCAAAGTAAAAACCAAAATGACCAAAATATAGGTAGCACTGTAACAATCAAACTAGAAAAATATGTGAACTATTCACATTGTAACAACCAAATTAATCAATGTTTTCTTATGTTTTTTTCTCTTCCAGATCTATTGATTGTTGTGGAGTCAATTCGTCAATATTTTCTTTTGTTTTGTCTTCCATGTCTGCTAATTTTTGTGGAAGCAAGTCATCAATATTTTCATCAACTATTTATTGTAGAGCAATTTGTTTGTCAGTCAAGAAGATAGTTAATATATCGGCTCTCAATTGATTACATTCTTCATCGGAAAAAGTATGCATTATGTTGTTGGAAACCTATTGCCTCACGATATAGCAAACAATGATTCCACAATCAAGCCTGCAAAAACATTTTGAGAACAAAATATTAGCATTTGGTTTCATTGCATTTTTGTTTTATAAGAGTGTTTTGTTATTGATAAACTTACAATGTGTCTCCTTATTGTGGACTATTTATGACACTCACTGTCTGTTGCTGAAATTTATCAAAGGCAATGAGAGTAGACTTGTAACGCCCCAAATTTCTAGCCCAAATGATAATACAACAATCATAGCTCTTTTAAGGAAAACCGCATATAAATCTCCAAACTTACATTACATGATACAATAGTTCTTCATGCAACAATATATTAATCCAACAACAAGTAAATAAACAAATAAATACCTCCAAGGGTTTACAAGTTTCCAAGGCTTGAGTTTGGTTACACAAAACGGTTATTCAAACCCACACAAACACAGCCCTTGGCTTACACACAGAGTCACAGCAAAATGAGGGCATTGTACTCCCAACACACATACTTCCACGCCCCTACTTGGGTGGGATCACCACATCTTTTCCTGCACAAAAATCCCATAGGGTGAGCATAAAGCCCAGTACGAAATTCATAACAAAGTACATACATTTTATACAAGTCTCAAGAGATGAAATGCACATGCCATGCTATGCCCTTTTTGAAGATAAATCACATTTTCATCTTTTGAAAACCATCATGCTTAATGATATCATGCAATTTCAATTGTTCAAAACTTAACAATTTATTTTAAGGGCGGTAAGTATGACTCTAGTAATCCCTAGGTCGGTGTCTGTAAGTAGCCTATACAAGTACTACCAAATTATCATTTTTACCAGTATTAACCGGAAGGCTTGACACCTATCCGCGTGGGTTTTCGGTCTTTCACCCCGGACTTTCAGGCCAACTTATTCAATATCATCTATACCACCTATCAAGACTTACCAACATATTTACCCCAAAATCATTCCATGAAAACTTGTTTTTCAACAATCTTTTCCCAATGCAAGTTTTCAAATCAACTTTCAAAGTTTAATGTAATCAAATGAATTGATATACCAATTTCAGAAGATGAATATAAATACTTTTATTCCAATTCATCATCCAAAGAATAATACAATTCCCTCTTCTCAAGTATCCTCAACAATTAGTTATTTCAAGACTATTTCAATGTTTTGAACAATAATTTCTAAAATGAACAACAATCCTCATATTCTCTGAAATTCATCATTTATATAAATATAAATAAGAAATTTTTCCAAACATCCATTTATTTTGACATACAAAAGAAATATAACAATATCATTCATGAATTTTTAGTCTTCTAAAAAAAATCCCCAAATTCTAGGTTTTCTCACCAAAACTATACAACTCAAATCTTTTGAAAGAAAACTTTCCAAAATCATATTTTCTTCAATCAACGAAAATCAAAACCCATAAGATTATTTTTAAAGAACAAGAGACAAACCCACTTTCAAAATCGCTCAACTTCTCGAATCAACAATCAATTTTTAAAGCTATAGAAAGATGATTTTGAAAATCATCTAGATCTTGCAAATATATATATATATAACTCTAAGAAAATCCTTACCTCAAGTTTTGAAAAAGAAGTTAGATATGTAGCAATCCCCGTTTCGATCCTTCTTTCATGTTTTGCCACTTCGACTGGGCAGGTCGGGGATCGAGCTGCCCGGTCAGCTCGCGGGGGTCTAGGGGGCAGTGCCTTGGCAGGGTCGACGGGCAGCGGCCCCGAAGCAAAAATACAAAATGCATTCGAAGTTGCTTGTCCGCTTGAGTGGCCGTTTATGCACTCAAGCGGAGAATGTTTAGTTCCAGAAGTTTGACCAATCTGCAAAAGTACTGGAAAGGTGTATTCCACGCTCGAGCGAGGCTTTCCACGCTTTAGCGGACAATATTATATTAGTTTGTGAATCTGATATTTCAGATCACTTTTGTATATCTCTCTCTAAAAACATTTCCTCTCCCTTCTCTCTACTTTTCCCTACGCTAAATTGGATCAAAACCTTGATTTCTCAAGATCCATTAGAATTCTGCCATAGGTTCTTTATCATAGTTGGTTAACTTCTCAAGGGCTTCGTTGTGTGCGGTGAAGATCGAGTTTCGACACCGTTGTTTTTGAGAGTTTCATTTCATTTCTTCTTCAAAATTTGAGGTAGGGATTTTCTTAGAGTTATATATGTATATGTTTTTGCAAGATCTATATGATTTTCAAAAATCATCTTTCGATAGCTTTGAAAATTGATTGTTGATTCAAGAAGTTGAGCGATTTTGAAAGTGTGTTTGTCTCTTATTCTTTTAAAATGATCTTATAGGTTTTGATCTTCTTTGATTGAAGAAAAGATGATTTTGGAAAGTTTTATTTCAAAAGATTTGAGTTGTATAGTTTTGGTGAGAAAACCTAGAATTTGAGGATTTTTTTTTAGAGACTGAAAATCCATGAATGATATTGTTATATTTATTTTGTGTGTCAAAATAAATGAATGTTTGGAAAATTTCTTATCTATATTTATATAAATGATGAATTTCAGGGAATATGAGAATTATTGTTCATTTTGGAAATTATTGTTCAAAACGTTGAAATAATCTTGAAATGACTAATCGTTGAGGATACTTGAAAAGAGAGAATTGTGTTATTCCTTGGATGATGAATTGGAATAAAAGTATTTATATTCATCTTGTGTTATTGGCATATCAATTCATTTGATTACATTAAATTTTGAAAGTTGATTTGAAAACTTGTATTGAGAAAAGAATGTTGAAAAACAAGTTTTCATGGAATGGTTTTGGGGTAAATACGTTGGTAAGTCTTGATAGGTGGTGTAGATGATATTGAATAAGTTGGCCTGAGAGTCCGGGGTGAAAGACCGAAAACCCGCGCGGATAGGTGTCGAGCCTTCTGGTTAATATCGGTAAAAATGACAAATTGATAGTACTTGTATAGTCTACTTGCAGACACCGACCTAGGGATTAACAGAGTCGTATTTACCACTCTTGAAATGAATTGTTAAGTTTTGAAGAGTTGAAATTGCATGACATCATTGAGCATGAGGGTTTTCAAAGACAAAGATGTGATTTTCTTTCAAAAGAGCATAGCACGGTATGTGCATTTCATCTCTTGAGACTTGTATAAAATATATGTACTTTGTTAAGAATTTCCTACTGGGCTTTATGCTCACCCTACGAGATTTTTGTGCAGGAAAAGATGTGGTAATCCCACCCAAGTAGGGGCGTGGAAGTATGTGTTTGGGAGGACAATGCTCTCATTTTGTTGTGACTCTGTGTGTAAGCCAAGGCTTGTATTTGTGTGGGTTTGAATAACCGTTTTGTGTAACCAGGCTCAAGCCTTGGAAACTTGTAAACCCTTAGGGGTATTTATTTGTTTATTTACTTGTTGTTGGATTAATGTATTGTTGCATGAAGAACTATTGTATCATGTAATGTAAGTTTGGAGATTTATATTCGATTTTCCTTGAAAGAGCCATGATTGTTGTATTATCATTTGGGCTAGAAATTTGGGGCGTTATAACTTAGTATCAGAGCTATCGGATTTGAATACTTGGATCTCATGGGAAGTGGTTGTTTAACCACAATGGGTTCATTTAGCATGCTTAGGAAGTGTTATGCATTTTGTGACTATGTGATAACATGCTTATGTGACTAAATGGGTATGGGACTGGACTTTTGGGATGTTGTTTGCGCTTGTTAAATTCCTTGAGGTCTCATTAGAAGGGTACTTGATCAATACTCGTTCTACTAAGAATTATTTGTTTTTCGTGGGACGGATTTCATCGTAAAAGAATAGTCCGTATGTGTTTACATGACTAAGTACTTATGTGGAGTGAAGTTGAATTGCGTATATAGTAGAGAAATATATAGAATTGTTGTAGTCGAATGTGTGAGTCAAGTTACAAGCACATATGAGTTAATGTGCTAAATTATTTTTCTTGTGTCCTTTATTAGGATGTCAGGAAGGGTTCAAGTCTATGGTGGTAGAGGCGGGAGGCGTGGTAGGGCTCTCCGAGGTGTGCATGAGGTACCGGTCCATAGGGTTCCGGTGCAAGAACAAGGGTTCGGCCAAGCTAATATGGCCAAGCAAACAGGCCAAGCTAATGTGGCTGAGCAGGTGAGACAAGCGGATCAAACCGCAATGGGGGCCCTAGCTCGAGAAATGACAGGGGCTTTAAGGGAGTCTATGAACTTGTTGAGGGTGGAGAATCAAACCCGAGAGAACACCACAGAGTCAAGGGCGAGTTTCCTTACTAGAGAGTTCTTGCAGGCCAAATCGGATGAGTTCCATGGTGGTCCCGAGCCCAAGAAAGTAGATGAGTGGCTCGAAGAAACTGTGAAGACATTTGAGATGCTTCACATCAAATATAGTGAACCAAGAGTGACTCTAGCGAGTTACTACTTTAAGGGATACGCGGGTCAATGGTGGAAATATACCAAGGGTAGAGTGGAGCCGACATGGGAAGCCTTTGCGGTTGCTTTCCAAGATAAGTACATACCTCCCACTGCTAAGAAGAGATTGAGGCAAGAGTTTAAAGACCTCAAACAACTTGACATGGTCGTGGCCAAGTTTGAGGCGGTCTTCTCTAGTTTGTCCAGATTTGCCCCAGAGTTGGTGGCAACGGAAGAGCGCTGTTGCATTGAATCTGAAAAGAAATTGAAAACGAAAATTATGTTTAAGCTTGTCGGAAATATGATTAGAGAATATGACCGTCTTGTGGAGACGGCGACACACGTAGAAATTTCCATACAAGCCGAGGAGAAGGGGCTTCAGAGTTCAAGGTCTAGAGGCCAAGAGTCTCAAGGAGACTATAGGCAGAACAAGAAGAGCAGAATACATATCCATCCCAGTCCCAACCACATCAGTCTAGATCCACTTTTCCTTTACCTAGTGCGGGTCCAGGAAAAAGTGCATCGAGTAGCTTCTTGTGTTTCAAGTGTGGCCAACCGGGTCACAAATCCTTCTCATGCCCACAGAAAGGAGGAGGGCAGTTAAAGTACCACCACCTAACCGATCTCAAAGTCAATCTTAGTCTCAGAATAAAGGTCAAGAGTTTAATTGTTATCAATGTGGTCAGCCGGGGCATATGAAAAGAACTTGCCTACAGTTGGGAGGCGCATCTGGCGCATCAAGGTGGAGGCAAACTTAGAGCCACCAGTAGGCTCAATCAGTCCAAGCTTCGCGAGTTAATCAGGGAGCCACTTCGGCTCAGTCAATACAACAGGCCTATGCTCCGAGAAGGGAGCAAGTTAATCAGTGGCCACAGGGGCGTGTGTATGCTGTTACTGTGCCAGAGTAGTTGCCAGAATCCTCAGTTGTGAGAGGTATTTTTGTTGTGTGTAATTCTTTACCTAATGTATTGATAGACACGGGTGCGTCTCATTCATTTATATCTACTGTATTTGCTTCTATATTGGGGTTAGAAGTAGCACGGTTAATGCCTCCACTCAGAGTAGAGTCACCTGTTGGGGGTACAGTTGATTTAGACCGAGGTTGTCGTGATTGTGAAATAGAAGTTGTCGAGCGTCAACTTCCGTTTTCTTTTGTGCTGCTTGATATGTCGAGTTTTGATGTCATTTTAGGCAGGGATTGGTTATGTTGTTATCAAGCTGTGATTGATTGTTACCATCAGAGAGTTACGGTGTGCACTTCGGGTGGTGATCGTTTCTATTTTCTGGGGAACCGAGTTAATAAAGCCTTGTCACCAGTTGTTGACCCTCGTAGTAGGAGCAAGCTTAGTGGCCTTCTTGCAACTCTCTTGGATAGTAAGAGTGACAGAGCTCGTGTTGAGTTACCAAGGGTAATTTGTGAATACCCGGATGTCTTTCCAGAAGATCATACTAGTTTACCACCTCATCGGGAGATTGAGTTCTCCATTGAATTAGTGCCTGGCACGGCACCGATTTCCATGTCACCGTATAGATTTGCACCCGCCGAATTGCATGAGTTGAAGATTCAACTCCAAGAACTTTTAGACAAGGGCTTCATTTGCCCTAGTACATCACCTGGAGCGTCGGCTCTCTTTGCGAAGAAGAAGGATGGGTCATTGCGGTTGTGTATTGATTACCACAAGTTGAATAGAGTTACAGTTAAGAACAAGTATCCCCTACCCAGAATAGATGATTTGTTTGACCAACTTAGAGGGTCTTGTTGCTTCTCAAAAATAGATTTGAGGTCGGGGTACCATCAGCTTAGAGTCTGGGAGGACATTCAGAAGATGGCTTTTCGTACTCGTTATGGCCACTATGAATTCCTTATAATGCCTTTTAGGTTGACCAATGCACCGGCTTCCTTCATGGATTTGATGAACAGATTTTTTCAAGAATACTTGGACCGTTTTGTGGTTGTCTTTGTGGATGACATCTTGATTTATTCAACATCTGAAGAGGAACACGAGACTCACTTGCGGGTAATACTGGGTTTACTTAGTGAGCACCAATTGTGTAGCGATCCTAGTTTCGATCCTTCTTTTATGTTTTGCCACTTCGACTGGGCCAGTCGAGGATTGAGCAGCCCAATCAGCTCGCGGGGGTCGAGGGGGTAACGCCCCTTAGCGGGTCCGAGGGCAGCGCCCTGGCGGGGTCGAGGGGCAGCGCCCCCGAAGCAAAAATGCAAAATGCATTCGAAGTTGCTTGTTCGCTCGAGCGGCCGTTTATGCGTTCGAGCGGAGAATGTTTGGTTTCAGAAGTTTGACCTGTCTACAAAAGTATTGGGTTTGGGTATTTGATGCTCGAGCGGGGCTTTCCACGCTCGAGCGGACCATGTTATATCAGTTCATGAATCTAATATTTCAGATCACTTTTTTCAGTCCTCTCCCTCTCTCTAAAACTCTAGAATTCCAGATCGAGAGCTTTTCTCTCTAGAAGTCATCTTCTCTCTTTGATTTCTTCAAATCCATTGGGATTTAGACCTAAGTTCTTCACCAAAGTTAGTTATCATCTTAAGGGCTTCGTTGTGTGCAGTGAAGATCGAGTTTCGACACCGTTGATTTTGGGGATTTCATCTTATTTCTTTTTCAAAACTTGAGGTAGGGATTTTCTTAGAGTTATATATATATTTGCAAGGTCTATATGATTTTCGAAATCATCTTTCGATAGCTTTGAAAATTGATTGTTGATTCAAGAAGTCGAGCGATTTTGAAAATGGGTATCTCCCTTATTCTTTTAAAATGATCTTATGGGTTTTGATCTTCGTTGATTGAAGAAAAGATGATTTTGGAAAGTTTTCTTTCAAAGGATTTGAGTTGTTTAGTTTTAGTGAGAAAACCTAGAATTTGGGATTTTTTTTAAAAGAGATTGAAAATCCTTGAATGTTATTGTTGTATTTATTTTGTGTGTCAAAATAAATGGATGTTTGGAAAATTTCTTATTTATATTTATATAAATTATGAATTTCAGAGAATACGAGAATTGTTGTTCATTTTGGAAATTATTGTTCAAAACGTTGAAATAGTCTTGAAATGACTAATTGCTGAGGATACTTGAGAAGAGGGAATTGTGTTATTCCTTGGATGATGAATTGGAATAAAAGTATTTATATTCATCTTGTGTTATTGGCATAACAATTCATTTGATTACATTAAACTTTGAAAGTTGATTTGAAAACTTGCATTGAGAAAAGAATGTTGAGGAACAAGTTTTCATGAAATGGTTTTGGGGTAAATACGTTGGTAAGTCTTAATAGGTGGTGTAGATGATATTGAATAAGTTGGCTTGAGAGTTTGGGGTGAAAGACCGAAAACCTACGCGGATAGATGTCGAGCCTTCTGGTTAATACCGGTAAAAATGACAATTTGGTAGTACTTGTATAGTCTACTTGCAGACACCGACCTAGGGATTACTAGAGTCATATTTACCACCCTTGAAATAAATTGTTAAGTTTTAAACAATTGAAATTGCATGGCATCATTGAGCATGATGGTTTTCAAAAGATAAAAACGTGATTTATCTTCAAAAGGGACATAGCATGGCATGTGCATTTCATCTCTTGAGACTTGTATAAAATGTATATACTTTGTTAAGGATTTCCTACTAGAAAATGTATATAAAATGTATATCCTATGCTCACCCTACGAGATTTTTGTGCAGGAAAAAATGTAGTGATGCCGCCTAACTAAAAGCAAAGAAATGTGTGTCGAGAGTACGAGACTCTTATTTTGCCGTGACTCTGTGTGTAAGCCAAGAGCTATATGTGTGTGGGTTTGAATAACCATTTTGTGTAACTAGGCTCAGGCCTTGGAAACTTGTAAATCCTTAGACGTATTTATTTGTTTATTTACTTGTTGTTGGATTAATGTATTGTTGCATGAAGAACTATTGTATCATGTAATGTAAGTTTAGATATTTATATTCGGTTTTCCTTGAAAGAGCCATGATTGTTGTATTATCATTTGCGCTAGAAATTTGGGGCGTTACAAATTGTATGCCAAATTTGAAAAATGCGAGTTTTGGTTAACGGAGGTGAAGTTTTTGGGGCATGTAGTGTCTAGAGAGGGAGTGATTGTGGACTCCTCAAAGATAGATGCCATACAAGATTGAGAACAACCCAAGAATGTTTTTGAAATCCGGAGTTTCTTGGGATTAGCGGGGTATTATCGACGTTTTGTAAGGGACTTCTCTAGACTGGCTGTACCTTTGACTAGGTTGACTAGAAAGGGTATCAAATTTGTGTGGAATGAGGCTTGTGAAAAGTCATTCCAAGAGCTGAAGACTAGATTGACTACCGCACCGGTTTTGATAATTCCGGAAAGGGGTTTGAATTACACTGTCTATTGTGATGCGTCCGGGGATGGACTTGGTTGTGTCTTGATGCAAGAGGGAAAAGTTGTGGCCTACGAATCACGACAATTGAAAACTCATGAGAAGAATTACCCCGTCCATGATTTAGAATTAGTGGCGGTGATTTTTGCCTTAAAAATTTGGAGACATTACTTGTATGATGAGAAGTTTGAGGTTTTCTCCGATCATAAGAATCTAAAGTATTTGTTTTCTCAAAAAGACTTGAATTTACGACAACGGAGGTGGATGGAATTTATGGCTTTGAGTTACACTATCATCCGGGGAAAGCCAATATGGTGGCTGATGTTTTGAGTCGAAAATCCATGAGTAGTTTGGCAAGTGTGGCCATTCGGGAATGGGATATGCTAGATGTTATTGGCAAATTTGATTTGCACTTGGGTGAGTCCGGAGAGAGTGCTACTTTGTTTACTTTGAATGCTCAACCTACCTTGGTAAGTAAGGTCATAGAGGCACAACGAGGAGACTGTGATATGGAATCAATCCGTGTTAAGATTTCCAATGGGAAGGAAGAGAAATGTTTGAAGGTTCACTTGGATCTGAGTGTACGTTACCTAGACCGTTTGTTTGTACCAGAATCTTGTAGAGAGGAAGTACTTTGAGAGTTCCATCACACACGCCTTGCGGTACACTCGGGAGACACTAAAATGTATCATGATCTTAGTTGTCAGTTTAGGTTGAGGGGTATGAAACAGGATGTCGCTTTATTTGTATCGAAGTGCCTTACTTGTCAACAAGTGAAGACCGAACACCAAAGATCAGCGGGTTTGTTACAACCCTTACCGATAGTTGAGTGGAAATGGGAACGTGTTACCATCGATTTTGTAGTTAGGTTTCCTAGAACACAACGAGGCAATGACGCTGTTTGGGTGATTGTTGATAGGTTGACTAAGTCTGCACATTTCATTCTGATGTGCACCAGCGACTAAGTTGAACGCTTGGCAGAGTTGTACATTAGAGAGATAGTTCGACTTCATGGAGTCCCTATGACTATTGTGTCGGATAGGGATCCTCATTTTACTGTCCGGTTATGGCAAAGTCTTGAAGAGGCGTTGGGAACTAAGTTGACTCTTAGCACCGCTAATCATCCCCAAACCGATAGACAGTCAGAACGTACCACTCAGATTTTGGAGGACATGCTTAGAGCTTGTGTTCTTGATTTTAAAGGGCCTTGGGAAAGACACTTATCATTGATTGAGTTTGCTTACAACAATAGTTACCAAGCTAGTATTGGGATGGCACCATTTGAGGCCATTTATGGCCGACCTTGTAGATTATCAGTTTGTTGGGCCAAAGGGGGTGATGCACTGTTACTAGGTCCGGAAATTGTTAGAGAGACAACCGAGAAAGTTGTTCTCATTCGGAAGAGGTTAGCTACGGCCCAAAGCCGACAAAAGAGTTATGCCGATAAGAGGAGATGGCCTTTATCTTTTGAAGTTGGTGACCATGTATTTCTAAAAATCTCACCAAGGCGGGGTTTAATGAGATTTGGTAATAGTGGAAAATTATCTCCAAGGTTCATTGGGCCTTTTGAGATTTTAGAGCAAATTGGGAAAATGACATACCGGTTAGCTTTACCGCCACAACTTTCGGGAGTTCACAACATATTTCATGTATCTATGCTTAGGAAGGATGAACTCGACCCTTCTTATGTTCTTGATTGGGTTGACTTGGAGGTAGATGAGGATGCCTCTTACGAAGAACGACCGATTCAAATATTAGACACCCAGGAGCAAGTTCTACGGGGCAAAACTATACCGTTGGTAAAGGTGTTGTGGAGACACCATGGGGTTGAAGAAGCGACGTGGGAACGGGAGGTGTAAGTCCGTTCCAAATATCTGGATTTGTTTGAAAATGCTTAAGTTGCTTTTCTTTGTAATATTCCCTAGTGTTGAGGGAAACGTATTTAAAGTTGTTAACCACATGTTGATATGTGCGTTGTTGTTTTAAGCATAAAGTTGTTGAGAGTTGCCATTACTTTTTAGGAAATTTCATGTTTATGCGTATTTGGGAGGTTGTTGTTAATGAGATAACCATGGTGGAATTTGGTTGAGAATTAGTATTATAATTTGAAAA
Source organism: Camellia granthamiana (assembly GCA_036172215.1). Lineage (NCBI taxonomy): Eukaryota > Viridiplantae > Streptophyta > Magnoliopsida > Ericales > Theaceae > Camellia > Camellia granthamiana. The sequence goes on along the minus strand of JAXFYN010000299.1, from coordinate 180,982 downwards.
TGAAATAGCGTGGTTTTGATTGCTAGAAACCCTTTTGTTTGGGTAGTTTGATTTGAAATTTCGAGGACGAAATTCTATAAGGGGGGAAGGTTGTAGCGATCCCGGTTTCGACCCTTCTTTTACGTTTTGCCACTTCGACTGGGCAGGTCGGGGATCGAGCTACCCGGTCAGCTTGCAGGGGTCGAGGGGGCAGCGCCCCTTGGTGGGTCGGAGGGCAGCGCCTTGGCGGGGTCGAGGGGCAGCGCCCCCGAAGCAAAAATGTAAAATGCATTAGAAGTTGCTTGTCCGCTCGAGCACAACCGTTTATGCGCTCGAGCGGAGAATGTTTAGTTTCAAAAGTTTGACCTGTCTACAAAAGTACTGGGAAAGTGTATTTGACGCTCAAACGGGGCTTCTCACACTTGAGCGGACCATGTTATATCAGTTCGTGAATCTGATGTTTCAGATCAGTTTTGTATATCTCTCTCTAAAAACCTTTTCTTCTCCCTTCTCTTTACACTTCCCTACGCAAATTGGATCAAAACCTTGATTTCTCAAGATCCATTAGAGTTCTGCCATAGTTTCTTCATCAAAGTTGGTTAATTTCTGGAGGGCTTCGTTGTGTGCGGTGGAGATCGAGTTTCGACACTGTAAATTTTGGGGTTTCATCTCATTTCTTCTTCAAAACTTGAGATAGGGAATTTTTTAGAGTTATATATATATTTTTGCAATTTCGAAATCATCTTTCGATAGCTTTGAAAATTGATTGTTGATTCAAGAAGTTAAGCGATTTTGAAAGTGGGTTTATCTCTTGTTCTTTTAAAATGATCTTATGGGTTTTGATCTTTGTTAATTGAAGAAAAGATGATTTTGGAAAGTTTTCTTTCAAAAGATTTGAGTTATATACTTTTGGTAAGAAAAGCTAGAATTTTGGGATTTTTTTTTAAGAGACTGAAAATCTATGAATGATATTGTTATATTTATTTTGTGTGTCAAAATAAATAGATGTTTGGAAATTTTCTTATTTATATTTATATAAATGATGAATTTCAGGGAATATGAGAATTATTGTTCATTTTGAAAATTATTGTTCAAAACGTTGAAATAGTCTTGAAATGACTAATTGTTGAGGATACTTGAAAAGAGGGAATTGTGTTATTTCTTAGATGATGAATTAGAATAAAAGTATTTATATTCATTTTATGTTATTGGCATATCAATTCATTGATTACATTAAATTTTGAAAGTTGATTTGAAAACTTGCATTAAGAAAGAATGTTGAGAAACTGTAGACGTGTCCGAACGTCCCGGGAAAATTTCGTTTTGTTCATTAGGCTCACTACAGTTCAGACTCAATGTCACGGTTCTGAATCTAATCTCACAACGTGCAATGGAAGATCGATAAATCGCCAAAGAGTCCAAATCCGGCAAATCGTTTTGAAAAACTGATTTTTAGAAAGAAGTGCCAAACATGGACTGCTTTACCAGATACAGAGTCGCCACCTAAATATTTTATTTTTGGGGAATTTAGGAAACCCTGACTCGTGCCTAAGGCCACGTGTCCGTCATCACCAAAGTTGCCTCGGCTCGGGAACTTGGGTACGAGAGGGGAAGGTCATGCAATGAGCACCCCCGCTCGCCCGATCAAAGATCGGCCACTACTAAACATGGTATATTGTTTTTGAAAACACATGTGTTCTTATTCCGATTATTAGCTAGAATTACTATGTGATGCGAACAACACACAAGTAAAGACTGGATCGCCTAAGTTGGAACAAAACATCTCATGTTTGTTTTTGAAAGCGGTTTGCTACTCGCAAGTAGGCTAAAATGCGGATTTTGCCACCCTCAAGTGGTCTTAGAAAACATGGTGATTTGCCACTCTCAAGTGGGCTTAAAACTTGCAATCAATGAATTGTTCCAATTCAGGTAATCCAACCTTCACCCACAAGCATTCAGGCAATTATATCACATAAGCAGATAGTCTCATGGCAAGCATGCTATCATGGCAGTCACTCACACACATGCAAGGATGCTAAAGCATAAACACTCACCGAGTACTCCAAGCCAAAACAGAAGATAGTTAGTAATCATGCATGATCCTAGCTATGTCAAGAATGCCTAATGCAACACATGCAAAATGCAACTAAGATAGGCTCGACTATTCTAAAATGTCATGTGAAATGCAACTTGATATATGTATTCAAACAGGAATTGAAATACAATGCAGTTAGTATAATGCGCCGAGCCCGGTGCATGCAAGACAGATGAATGAATGTGAACATGCGAGCACAAGGATGCTAATTGAAATATACCCTAAAACCAACCATCGTAAGCTAGTAAATAAAAGGGAGAAAGAAATGGGGGTTGGAAGACATGCATCACACACACGCACACTTATTTACAACATTGCCCTCTCGAAGAAGGGTCCGAATAAATAATACAAAACCGACTAATTAACTAACTATTCTAGCTAATTAATTATTACACAACCAAAATTGAAACAAATATACATTCTAAGCTAACAAAACACTAAAATGGCCTCATGACGAGGGATGCATGCATGCTCGAATCACCTTGCTTAGAAATCCATCGCAATGTCCCGATTTGCCTCTATTTGCAACTGGTCCCAAAACACTGCACAAGGCTCCAGAAGGCTGAAACTCCAGTTGTTGGCATTAGAGACCACCTGCCGACCACTTTTTGTGCTGAAAACCAGAAAAAGTGGTTGGCCAGCCACTTTACCTAGTCGGCTAACCAGTTTCTGCTGCCAGACTTCAATTTGCTGCAACAGAGAGCAAGAAAAGGCATGACAATGTATTTGCAAGATATGTGTGCATAACCACCCTCCCTATCATTTCATAAGCTCAAGGGAGTGTGGTTCTCGACCCTCGGGCCATCAATCACGCATTTCAATGCATGATGGCCGATAAGCGAAGTTGCACAATTCAATATGGAAATGAATGCACAAGTAAACACATAAAGCCTAAAACTCTATCATGTATGATCAAGAGCGTCAGCGACCGAGAATTGAGGCACGTTTCATCACTTCAAGTATGAAACGTCCCTCATTTCCCGTGCCTATTCCAAACACAAATGCAAATCAAGCATGGCATACCCAATGCGACTCAAGCATGCAACTCGATACAATACAACTAAACAAGCATGCAAACAACATGCAAGGGACAAGCATGCAAACATGCAATGCAATGTAACTTAGCATACTCAATGCTAATGGCATGCACAATGCACAGTGCTAAGAACCACATGGCCCACTCAATGCAAGGTGACACGATTAACTTAACAAAGCTAATGACATGCAAATTATGCTAATGCATGCATACTCAATGCAAGACAACATAAGCATGCAACAATATGAACAACGACTAGCATACACAATGCGAATGGACATGGCATACACAACGCAATGAGCCATATGGCATACACAATGCTCGATGGACTTAAACCAAAATGGACTGACCTCAGTCATGCCCAAATCAGTGGCCATGGATAATGAAATCAAGGCACCAAAACACACACAAACATGTATAATGCAATGGCCCAAGGCTAAGGCACAAAATACAACTCTCCAAGAGCATTGAAAAGATGAAACATGGAGTACAATGGCATGTGTTCCAGCACTAAAATGGCATACAAAATGACTTCGAATCATGCAAACAACTCACGCAATGCATGTTGAAAGGCTCAAGTATCTTCTTTTTTTTTTTTTTTTTTTTTTTTTTTTGGGTAAGTAAGTCATAAAATAAAACAATGAAATTTACACGTTTACAAGGGGCATACCCCAGGCAAGCCCTAACAACAAATAAAAACAAATATAACCAACAAAACTAGCACTACACCCCTTAAGAAAGGGGGTAAACAAAAACTGAAAACACAAGAACCCAACTTTGCCCATATATCCTTTTTATCCTCAAGTAACCCCTATCATCAGAGATAATAGAAGGGAACTTGAGGTGGATATATGGGCAAAGAAATACAAAACACAAATTTTAAGAAACAAAACAAACACACTGACAAAGCAACAACCCTCCAGCCGAAACAAAGATGATGATCAACCCCACAAGCCCCCAGTCTCTACTGCAGATCAACACATGGAATCCAATAAGTGTTCCACTCCTCACAGCCGTGACATCCAAGCCACTTAACTAAAGCCAAGACGGAGGAAAAGATATACCCCAAGTGAAATCCCAGCAAAGTCACATGAAGCAAGCACGATCAAAAACCATATGCCACGGACTAGAGAGTTGAAGTAACAGACAATAACCCCTTAGCAACAGACCAATCCACAGCCAACACAATCATGAAATCAATCATCACATCCTCCAGTCCCTTCCTTGGTAGATCACAAGCCTCAAACCCCACGGCAGTGTGACCAGCACTCCATGCAGGCGTGGCAAAACGATCAATTAGGACGGGTCACATGAAGACAAGAAGCAACTAGAAAACCAGTAGCTATCCTCCCGCTCATCTCCCAGTCTCTAACTCGGCTGGTTATTGAACCACTATTTCCCAAAGCAGTGACTCCCCAATCACTCTTGGCAGAGATGACTCAAAACCATCCTCATATCGAGTCACATGAGGATCACACGATTAATCACCACAAAATAATCAACCATAAAAGATCCGCTACAAAGAGGTTAAACAAAATATCCAAAATAACTCAAAAAGAGACAGCATAGCCCAAACTGCTGAGAACTGGGCCATTAATAAAAACTCACAAAGAATAGTGAGCCCAAGAACCACCCACTTTCTTCACCCATGCACCAGCCCACGGATAGTCCATATTGACAGATAGAAATTGCACCGTGGGCCCCCCAAAAGAAGTAAGCCGTGGGCCAACAAAATAAGTAGCCACTATACAAATGTTGCCGGGCCCCACATCCAACCAACATACTGAAGCAACAACCAACTAAGTTGTATATATATATATAATAATATATATATGAACTCACTCAGTTTGAAACCCAAAAAGAATTACCTTCCAAAGAAATACATTCCAAGCACCCACGTGCTAACCAGCTGCAAACACGACGTCAGGTACATCTTCCTTGAAAAGGAGGAAGGAGCCCCTAGTCTGTTACCTCACTCTGAACACAATAGCTTGATGATGATAATCAAGCAGAGCACACGCAATCGCTACTCGTGAAACACACGCTTCACCAACCACACACACTACACGCGCGAGAACGTGAAGTATACCCAAAACCACCACTACCGCAGCAACGAAGCTGGAAACCAGGCAAAGCATGCTGGCATAGATGCACATCACCGGTGAAACACAACCCAGCGATGCAGCCAGAACCCACACCGGAAACGGACGGTGTAATCCGACAGCAGAACCCAGCAGAATACCACCTGTCAGCTCCAAAACCTGAATAACCACAGCCGACAAACCCACCAACGACGAGACCAATAAGATGTACTCACCGCCAGCGAAGAATAGAACGGCAGAGACCTGGAAAGCTACCAGCGAAGAACACGCCGACAAGCTAACCACCCCGCGAAATCCATGAAAGACCACAAAACTAACTTCATCATACCCAGCGATCTCGATAACCCCGGAGGACCAAAAGACCCACAACCGGGGCAACACCAAATGGGCTACTCTCACATTGTCAACTTTCTCTCACTAGGATAGAGAAGGAGAGACTCTGTAAAAATAACCGGAATGACCACCTGACTGAGCAGAGCTAACCCAAAACCACTAGCACCACAGTGGAAGGAATACAATCCCACCATGAACGGCGAGACCAAAACCTCCACGGAGAACAATCGAAACCCATCCACAGCGAAGAACATCACCATAGAACAACACCCACGAGTTCAACAACCTCCGACCTCTCGCCATCGAAAATCATTACCGATCCAACAACCCACTAACAAATGAGCTACCAGATGATATATCCTCAAAGCAAAAGGCAAAAGTCAAAACAATGTGTGCAAACACTAAGCTCACACAGAAAACAAGCTCACCCCAACTCAGATTAAAGAGAGGAGGAGCTAAACAAACTGGCCGGGACTGCACCAGAACACACCACCATGGACAACCAGCACCACCCAAACCAGGGACTCTCAAAACTTCATGGGTAACAACGGCAAGAACTCTCTCTCTCTAGAAACTAGAGAGAGAATCTCTCAACCTAATCCCCTCCTTTTTCTTTAAAAGGCTCAAGTATCGAAAGCTAGTGAAGCATATTACACTAGAGGCATGCAAGGCGATGCTCAAATGACCAAACCAACCCCAAACAGACCCTATGCAGGCCAAAACAGTAGCAAAATGAGTTGGGATGATGGCTTTGAAAGTCGCAAAAATGGGGCTCATGCAATGGCTCACAAATAGGGCATAAAAGCATAACTCTAAAGAGCACTTAAAGAGTGGAAAATATGGAAGTATAGCTGTAATAACCCGACCCTCGCACATGATTTCTGTTATACTCTCAACCCTCGATTGGTACTTTTAAATGCTTACTATAATGGTCCATGAAAAATTTTGAATGAGCAAGCGAAATCCATGTTTTAGTTGCCTATCTGTTTCTTAAGAAAACTATCTGTCACTATTAAAATGTTTGAATTAGAAATTGGAGGCCTTAACAGCTTAATTATCTGAAATTGATAATATATTTGTGATCAGCATAATTTTTCAGTAATATTAAGCATGCTCGCGAAATTTTAATTTTGAAATGATTAAACGATTCATTTTGTCTCATTAGCTCTAATATATATATATCTCAATGTTGTTCTTGAGCTTACTAAACTTAAGTAACCATTTCTTGGGAGAAAGGAAGAGAGAGATCAAGAACAAGAGGGAGTAGAGAGAAATTGGAGCCAAGTAAGTTGACTTTCCTTAATCTAATCCTCTTCCTCAAATGCAAATAGCCAATTTATGATTTGGTATGATTTAGGATGAAATGGAAGTTTTGGATGTGTGTATGATAAAGATTTAGAAGAATAATCTCATGATTTATGGAGTTTAGACTCAATTTAAGTTACTTATGAAAGCACCATCTTGTTTCCTTGCTTCTCAAATTGAGATCCATGTATATGTTATGTTTTTGGCATGCCTATGTTAAGTGTGTGAAGTTAGGAGCCACAAGGAGGAATTTATATTGTTGAACTTTAACTTTGTCCTAATTAATTGAGTGATGATTGAGGGCTTAATTCACTTCAAATTGGATTACATTATGATGTTATACAATTAATTTGTGTGCTTTTGAATCAAGATTTAGCATATAAAAGGTTCAATTTAAGCCCTTTGAAACACCCCAAAAGAACCACATTTTGTAGCAGAAATTCGGACTGAAGTTGTAGAATCGCCGCACGTGCGGGAGTCATGGCCGCACGTGCGGGAGCCAATCGCCGCACGTGCGGGGGTTGTGGCCACACGTGCGGGAGAAGGAGAAAAAGAGGGCATCTGTTCTGCTTAAAAAGCATGTGTGGGCCGCACGTGCGGGGCTGGCCGCCGCACGTGCGGGAATCCCAGCCGCACGTGCGGCACATGTGGAAAAAGACGGGTTGCTCCGTTTTACGTGTAGAACCCTCTAATATTGCCGGAATGTGTATTTGATGTCTTTTTAATATGTATTAATTCATTCGAAATGAAGCGAAATGAAGTGAAACGAAATGCAATTTGATACGAAAAAAAAAGAGAAACTAAAGTGTGAGTTTAAATACGTGCAGGGCACACTACGGGCGGAACGAGCACGTCATCCCCACACTGTGAGTAGTAGTACCTATGTGTACGTTATGTACTTCCGGTAATGTTTTGCAATATGTACGGCAATCATGTTATGTAAAGGTTATGCAATTATGTTAATGTTTCAAGAAGACATGTAAGGCAACTATGTTATGTTATGTAAATGTTTGTTAATGTTTAATGTTTAAAGTGTGTAAGGAAATACAAGATTCAAGGGCTTAATGCCATATGTTTTCAAGGGCTTAATGCCATATGTTTCCAAGGGCTTAATGCCATATGTTTTCAAGGGCTTAATGCCATATGTTTCAAGGGCCATAGTGCCAACATGCTTACAAGGGCTTCATGCCACTTTCCAAGGACCATAGTGCCAACAAGTCTCAAGGGCCGTAGTGCCAACATGATTACAAGAGTGTTATACCGCATGTCCTAAGGGCTTTGTGCCACCATTTTCAAGGGCTTATAGCCACCAAGTTCATTTACAAGATGAGGCCTAAGGCCATTATGTATGCATTGCAGAATCAGACTAATGTATTGCTATGTTATCTGTTCAAGTTAAATAATGTTTCATTTACGCATTACTATTCACTGAGCCCGGCTCACTCTCAGTTTTGTCTGTTTCTGTAGGTCTTCCACCAGGTGGTCAATCCTAGCTCAGGATGCCGCTCCCTTTTGTCAACCTTTACATGTCCAGGCACTATACCAAGTCACCCATTTTTGGTTTAATCATGAGGACGTTAGTGCATAATTTTTTGTTAAGTGCCGTCTAAGGTTGTTGTACGTAACTTGCATGTCCTTTTTGTATACGCCCAATCATGAGGCTGGGACTGTAAATGTAATGTATGTGTTGTAACCGACATCCAGAGATTTAGTTTTAAACTTTGTCTATCTTTTTGTTGAAGTAGATGACGCATGAGATCCTGGCATCTTAGATATAGCTCAATGGTATATGTTGTATCTATATTATGTTTGTATTTTATGCTTCCGATAAGGCCCCATAGGTTTGTACATCAGGTTACATGTCCAGTTATGAATAGGTCATGCCCAAACTTTTAGGGGCGGGTACGAGGCGTGACAATAGCAGCCCTACATGCTTTGAAATAACATTCCTAATGATGCCAAAACATGCAAATATCTCAAGTTAAGCATGCAAGAGACCTCAAAACTCAAAGCTAGTCAAGGCTATTACACAACAAGCATGCATGGCAAGCATCATTCGACCGGGAGGCCTCAAAAAAGAGCTAAGGCAGCCCAAAATATGAATAAAACTATGTTGGAGCAAAGCCAAAATGTGCTAGAATAAAGAGCCAAAACATCGTGCGAACCAAACTAGTAAACAAGATTTACACTACAAGCATATGGAGCATGTGAGAGGTTACCAAACCAGCCAAAAACAGAGCTATGAAATGTCAAATGATGACCAAAAACCCACTGAAATGGAGCTAAAACATGCTAGATTGACATGCTACCTTGATGAGCCATAAATGGGAATACACTACACATATGAGAAGCATGTCAAGGGTGACCAAACCAACCATGGACAGATTCTATCCAGGCCCTAAAAGTCTCCAAAAAGTTCCTGAACCAAGTCTTGAAAGTATGAAAATGCATGCTCATTTGATAGGCAAAAAATGCAAGTAAACAAGACAAAAAGAGAGAGGGTCACCCCTCTCTGATTTAGGACCTCAAAACCACATGCCAACTACTAAAAATCCACTGGATTTTAGTGGCTAAAAGGCCAAGCAAGGATTAGCTCAAAGGCCCTAAGGCATGGCACAAAACAAGGCCAAACAAGGCATGCAAAAGGGTAGGAGACCCTCCGCACCCAAGAGGCCTTAAACAAACATGTTAAGTGCTAAAAAATGAAGCTTTTTTTAGTTGAAAACAAAGCTCAAATAAGCATGCAAGTATGGCTAAGAGAGTGACCAAAACAAAGCTTAAAAGGGAGAAAAGAGGTTACCCTTGAAGCTCAGCAAAACCAGCAGATTTTCTGAACCAAAAACCAACTCTTGAGCCCTCTCAAGACCCTCCAGCAACTCAGTAACAAGGTAAGAGTTTTTGGCTATGAGGTTGTGTGCACAAGTGTGAAGCAAAACACCAATATAGAGTGAGAAAGAGAGGGATATATGCCTATGCCTTAAACAAAATTTCAGAACCTGTGGAATGGAGAGGGAGAGCGTCTCTTATAGAGGAACAAAGTTAAAGCTTCCTCAAGAAGCTAAAACTTGGATGCAATCCCTCCATTATGGAGGATACAGTCTGTGCCCTCCAGCTGGCACAACTGGCATCCATTCAGTCTGACAAAACAGAAGAAAAGCTGCCGACCAGAAAAGGTGGTCAGCCTGCTACTTTTAGTGGTCGGCCGACCACCCAAAGTGGTCTCCCAAGTAAAAAGTGGTCAGCAGGGGTAATTGGTGGTCTCCACATTGAAAGCAAGCCAATGGTGGGGTGGGAAACCATAAAATGTGGCCTACAGACTAAGAAAACCAGTTTCCCGACCAGAAAATCGGCTGGTAGGGAGAAAAGTGGTCTCCAAAGATAAAAGCTAGTCTCCCACCCTTTTACCACTTCCCAAACAAGGAAAGTAAGGTTTGTACCCAAGACAAACCAAAACGGATACAAGACGAGGGTTCAGGAGGCAAGACGCGCGACCTGGAGCCCCGGAAACCAGCTGCTGAGCATCAAAAGTGGCGTACGACCACAAAAGTGGTCTCTCGGACCACAGTGTCCCTCTAGACAGAGGAAACAAAGTGTGTTCCAAAAATCGTGCCAAATGGAGAATGTTAAGCGGTCCCGAGCAGAGGCGTACGGCCGACGGCTCCGAAAACCGGAAACTAGTCTCCAAATGGGAATAGTGGCCTACAACCACGAAAAGTAGCCTACGACGACTGAGAGATGGTCTACAAGACCTCTCCCTCCCTCTGGGAAGAGAAAACAAAACATGGTCCGCAGATCGAGTCAAAGTACAAAGGGTCCCGAGGTCCGGAAGCGAGGCTCTCAGCCAAGAACTCAGAAACCTCGAAACGAGCACAACATACGCAATCACCGAGCGCTCAAATCAATGGCGTCTGAGTCTTAAGGCCGGTCAAAAATGGGGTGTCTACAGAAACAAGTTTTCATGAAATGGTTTTGGGGTAAATACGTTGATGTAACAACCCCAACTCATGATTAACATTAATCCGTGATTAATTATACCTAACAGTAATTAAGGAGGAATTCTGAATTAAATTGCATGTGTGTTGCATTATATGTGTTTATATCTATTTTGCGTAAGAACATTTGTTCATGTCTTAGTTTTGATTTGCGAATTGAATGCCTTATTGGCATCCGATACGGAAATTGATCTGAATTATGTGTTAATTAGAATTTATAGGATTTTATGGTAGGTTTAATTGAAATTCGTTTCGGAACGATTAAATAAGATTAATTTAATCCCACTTAGTTGCCTATGACTTAAACTAATTAGGCACCATTTCTTTTATGAACCCACTCATCTCTTTTCATCTATTTTGATTACCCTTTGAGCCCACAATAAACACACGTGAGAGAGAGGAAGAAAGAAAGAGAGAGAGAGAGAGGGGAAAGGAGAGTTGAAATCAAAAGCAAGAGGAAAGGAGGATTGCTAGAATTGTTGGCAAATTAAAGAGAATTTGGGAGCTACAACTTTCATACTTGTAAATTCAAGCCTTTAGGTAAGAATTTTGTCTTATAGCCTTGAAGTCTAGACTCTAATGCATAAAAACAAGAGAGTTAAGTTGATTAATGCAAGAATTGAGCTAAAGATTGGAATTGAAAATAAATTTGTGTTTGCATGTGCATTTCATGAAGTTTTAAATGTGTTTTCAAAGAATCCCCTCATGCATGTCTTGTATTCACTTTAATTTTGGGAAAACAATGAGTTTTATGTTGTTTGGTAACACTTGATCATGTTTTGAGAAGCTTTGGTTCAAAAAATTGCATGCACGTCATGTTCTTGAGTTATTCTTGAGTTTTAAGTTGAATTTTGTACAATTGGCATGTCATTGGGCCATGATTTCTTGAAATGATCCTTTAAACATGTTGATTTATGAGTTTCTAATTGTTTCCTCAAGTTTTGGCCCAGAAAAATGAAGTTTGATGCTTTAATGTTTGAGTTTGAACTTGAAGATCAAATCTAGAAATTCCATAAATTTGATCCACGCTCGAGCGGGGGACTCCACGCTCGAGCGAGCACTCTGAGTACGTGCACTTCCGCTCGAGCGACGTGAGACGCGCTCGAGCATAAAATGCATGTACTCAGAAGTTCATATGTTTTACAGCCCGCTCGAGCGAGGGACTTCACGCTTGAGCAAAGGTCTGAGTCTCACGCTCGAGCGGAGGTCGAGCGTCTGTCGAGCGTGAAATTCATGTATCTAGTACTTTTGCTGAAATTTACAGTCCGCTCAAGCGAGGGAATTCACGCTCGAGTGAACCTTCACTTCTTGCATGTCTGCTCGAGTGAGGAAAGCCACGCTCGAGCGTGGACCCTATTCTCAGCAAGTTTTGGAAAATGTTTTCGAGTGCATTTTTGCATCCCCATTCCATCCTAGGCATTCCTAGGCCATGATTAAGACTCCATAATGAGGTTAAAGGCTAGAAACACGCTAAGAGCAAAGAAAGTAAGTTATGTGTAATTCGAATCGGTGTTTCAAGCGTGTTTTTGTTCTGTGTTTGTGTAGGTCACGTGCCATAAACCATTTGGTTAGTTTGCTCTATCTGTCTGCACCCGAAGCCAACTGTGAGTAATAACATATTAAAGCTATGTTTAACTTTATTTATTTTCTGTATGATGAATTAAGATTTGTTTTCTGAAATGCTATGTTCTGTACAATGAATGATTGTCCAATTTCTGACATGTATTCGTGGCATCCTTAGCATCATGTGATATATGTTAGCTATTACCCAGTATCGAAGGTTCCATTATGGAACTTAATATGTCTGTACTCTGTTACCCGTATCGGAGGCTCCATTACGGGGTTCAGCATGTTTATTTTCTATTACCTGGATCCGGAGGTTTCTTTATGGAACTAATTATTCATAACCACCACATGTTCTGCATCTGTTCTGTATCTGCTCCGTTAGCGCTAATGGATGTACCACATATGATTAAGCATGAACTCTGACTGCCGTATTTATTTTGGACAGGAATATGAATATGAATCTGTTTATGAATCCGAATTATGATTTCTGAATCCGTATGGACTTCATTCATTAAAACCCTTTACTCCATTATTATTCACTGGGCTTCCGCTCACTGTTTATATTATATATGTAGGTGAGCCGGCACATGATTAGGGCCAGAGTTGACGGCTTATGTTTCAGTTTTGTCAGCCAACCTTTGCGCCTCTTGAGGAGGTTCCTGATGAAGTATGGTTTTGTGGCTATTTTTGTAATCTGTATTAGGCTTTTCTTACTAGGACATCCTAAGCTCATATGGACCGGTGTGTGCGGTAGAACACGTGCTCTGATATCACTCTGTCACGACCCAAACCCGCTCCTATAGGTTTAGCATCGCAACCGGCCAGTAATCCTTGGATTACCAAAGGCCTCATGACAGATTAACATATAGATAGAGGCTGCGGAAGCAAATATACAAAATAGACAAGGTCTAATGAGCTGTGATAACTTACATGGGACAAAATAGCTTGAAACTTTTATAAAATACGAGTGAAGTTATTAGGGGAATTCCATCTGCATGTGTGAATGTGTAGTAATCCAAATGGATATGAAAACTAAGTATAAATCTGAGCAAATGAATTGAAAGAAAAGAATGAGATTATTCCTATGTTTATTATTATTTGATGTCTCTATAGCAACATGGAGAATGCAAGGGGAAATGATGTAAGTGAATCTTCAGAGGCTCACCTGAGTCGAATGGAACAAATGCTTGCTACACTGACTGAAGCTATGACACAACAGCAAAGACAACAACCTTTGCCCCCTCCACCTCTACCTGCACAAGCCGAAACAGATAACAATGACATTATCAACTTGACTCAAAAATTCATGAAGATGAAACCGCCAACATTCTTTGGTGGAATTGAACCGTTGAAAGCAGAGACGTGGTTACTTGAGATAGAAAAACTGTTTAAGGTGTTTCCCTGTACCGAGACTCAGAAGGTTTTATTGGCCACTTACACTCTGAAAGACGAAGCTCGGAGGTGGTGGTTATCGATTCGGAATACCAATGGGAATATGATGTGGGCTCGATTTAATGAAATATTTTATGAAAAGTATTTTCCTCAATGTTTTTGGGATCGAAAAGTGTCTAAATTCCAAGAACTTAAACAAGGCAGAATGTCTGTAACCGAGTACGAGGCAAAGTTCACCGAATTAGCCAGATTTGCTCCTCATATGGTGGACACAGACTACAAAAAAGCTCGCAAATTTGAGGGAGGATTGGACTTGGACATATTTGATCGAGTTGGTGTACTAAAGTTGCCAACATACGTACAAGTTCTTGATAGATCTTTAATGGTGGAAGCCACCCTAGCCACTATGAAGCAAAGTAAGGCTCCAGCAGCAACAACAATTGATTAGAGAGGAAAAAGGTCTGTGTATGGTTTCAGAAAAGGCCGTTCTCATGCAAGTAAAAAGCAGAATACGGGGTCTACAAGCAGCTTGAGTCAGAGTAGTGGGTCTATCCCGGTTTGTCCTGATTATGGAAGAAGGCATAGGGGTGTATGCTATCGAGCATCCAGTGCTTGTTTTAGATGTGGCAAGACAGGTCATGTAGTGAAGGATTTCCCACTTGGGTCTGAGAATGCCAACTGTCCTATGATGAGTTCAGCTGGGTCTGCTTCTACAGTTAAGACAAATGCAAAGGCTAATATTGGAAAAGAACCTCTGCGACAAGATCGAGTGTTTACCCTAGTGCCTGGTGACGTATAGAATGCTGAAACTGTGGTGTCAGGTATACTCCCTGTGGGTTCTCAAAATGCATGTGTACTGATAGATTCTGGTTCTACACATTCTCTCATATCGCATGCTTTCTCTCAAAAATTAACTAGACCACTAGAACCCATGACATATGCGTTATCTGTATCTACACCATCTGGGGGTTCTATGATATGTGCTTATATTTATCCAGCATGTGATATTGTGGTTGGCGATATGACATTGTATGTTGATTTATTGCCTTTGAATATTGATCATTTTGATTGCATTCTGGGTATGGACTAGTTGACTAAATACTATGCTATTATTGACTGTGCAAGTAAATCTGTTGTGTTTAGACCACCGGGTATGCCTGAATTTATGTTTACTGGAAATGGGATAGTTCCTTCCCCATACTTGATTTCGACCATGAAAGCTGTTAAATTGATTAAGAAGGGGTGTAAGGGTTACTTGTGTTGTGTATTGACTACACCATCTAATAATGCTAATGTGGAAACTGTTCCTGTTGCTTGTGAATTTCCCGACGTACTTCCAAACGACTTGCTTGGGGACTTAGTTGATAGGGAAATTGAATTCACTATTGAGGTAATTCCGGGAACACAACCTATTTCCAAGACCCCCTATAGAATGTCAACCTTAGAATTAAAAGAGTTAAAAACACAACTTCAAGCACTATTAAACAAGAAATTTATTCGCCCGAGCACTTCACCTTAAGGTGCTCCAGTCCTGTTTGTCAAAAAGAAGGATGGATCTTTGAGGTTATGTATAGACTATCGGGAATTGAACAAAGTAACTATCAAGAACAAATACCATTTACCCCGAATAGATGATTTGTTTGATCAACTCCAGGGAGCCCAAGTGTTTTCTAAGATTGACCTCAGATCTGAGTATCATCAGTTAAAAGTTAAGGCAGAAGATATAGAGAAAACTGCATTTAGGACTAGATATGGACATTATGAATTTTTAGTGATGTCGTTTGGGGTGACTAATGCACCTGCTACCTTTATGGACCTCATGAATAGAGTGTTTAAACCATTTCTGGATGAATTCATTATTGTGTTTACTGATGATATTTTGATTTATTCCAAAAGCAGGGAAGACCATGAAAATCACTTGAGAACTGCTCTACAGACTTTGAGAGAAAAGAAATTATATGCTAAATTGTCCAAATGTGAGTTCACTGGGGCATGTGATCAACAAGGATGGTATATCTGTTGACCCACAGAAGATTGAAGCTATTGTGGACTGGCCTAAACCAACGAATGTGACTGAAGTTAGAAGTTTTCTGGGACTTGTAGGGTATTATAGGAGATTTATGAAAGACTTCTCGAAACTTGCCATGCCATTGACCCAGTTAACTCAGAAAAATGAGTTATTTGAATGGAATGAACAACGAGAGTTAGCCTTTCAAGAGTTAAAGACTAGATTAGTAATTGCACCGATATTGACTCTGCCCAATGGTACTGATGGATTTCAGATTTACAGTGATGCTTCCTACAAAGAGTTGGGATATGTGTTAATGCAAAATGGGAAGGTAATTGCTTACGCTTCTCGTCAACTCCGTCCACACGAAAAGAATTACCCAACACATGATCTCGAACTGGCAGCTGTAGTGTTTGCCTTAAAGATTTGGCGACATTATCTGTATGGAGCGACTTGTAAAGTGTATACGGATCACAAAAGCCTCAAGTATTTCTTTACTAAAAAAGAACTAAATATGAGGCAAAGGAGATAGTTGGAACTGATCAAGGACTATGATTTGCAAATTTTGTATCATCCGAGTAAAGCTAATACTGTAGCTGATGCCTTGAGTCGGAAATCGATTGGGAATTTGTCATGTTTGCTGTCTAGTCAAAAAGAGTTGCTAGATGACCTGGAAAAGAATGAGATTGAGATTGTTTTACGAGAACAAGGTGGGATTTTAGCTACCATTTCTGCTCAACCTGCAATCATTGAAGAAATCAAACAGAAACAACTTAAAGATAAGTACTTGGGAAAGATTATGGAAGAATTTGACTCAAAACCGAGGCCGGGATTTGTGTTTGAGAATAATGTGCTGAAGTTTCAGAATAGACTCTGTGTACCAGACTCCTCTGATTTGAGAAAACGTGTTATGTCTGAAGCTCACGACACCAAATTTGCTATGCATCTAGGGAATACAAAGATGTATCAGGATTTGAGGCAGAATTTCTAGTGGCCGGGAATGAAAAGGAGTATTGCAGACTTTGTGGCTAGATGCTTACATTGCCAACAAGTTAAAGCCGAACATCAGCGACCCACCGATTTGTTACAACCGCTTCCAATACCAGAATGGAAATGGGAACACATTACCATGGACTTCGTTGTAGGATTGCCTCGCTCTACTTGAGGTATGGACTCTATCTGGGTTATAGTTGATCGTTTGACTAAATCTGCCCATTTTCTGCCTGTCAAAACTATTTATAATGCGGATAAATTAGCTAACATGTATGTGAATGAAATTGTGAAATTACACGGTATACCAGTGTCTATTGTATCTGACAGAGATTCAAAGTTCACATCAAGATTCTGGCAAGGTTTACAACAGGCTTTGGGGACAGAACTAAGATTAAGTAGTGCTTATCACCCACAGACAGATGGTCAAACTGAACGGACTAACCAGACTTTGGAAGATATGCTCAGAATGTGCGTATTAGATTTCCAAGGACATTGGGAAACCTATTTGCCATTGGTCGAGTTTGTATACAACAACAGCTACCATTCTAGCATTGGAATGGCTCCTTACGAAGCTTTGTATGGAAGAAAATGCCGATCTCCGATATGTTGGGCTGAAGTAGGTGATAGACCCTTATTGGGGCCGGAACTTATGCAGGAAACAACAGAGAAAGTGAAACTGATCCAACAACGTTTGAAAACTGCACAGAGTCGGAAAAAGAGTTATGCTGATGTCCGAAGAAGAGATGGAGAATACGAAGTTGGGGACCGCGTGTTCATAAAAGTGACTCCTATGAAGGGTCAAACACGATTTGGTATTAAGGGGAAATTGGCGCCAAGGTATGTTGGGCCATATGAGATTCTTGAAAAGATCAACCCGGTAACGTATCAGGTAGCCCTACCTTCGGTAATAGAGCATATGCACAATGTATTCCATGTATCGATGTTTTGAGAATATTTGAGAGACCCACTCCATGTCATTGAACCGACACATGTGCTTTTGAAAGATGATTATACTTACGAAGAAGGACCTGTTCAGATTGTGAACCGTCGGATCAAAAGATTGAGGAACAAAGAAATACCACTGGTAAAAGTTGATTGGCAGAATCACGGAGGAACTTATGCTACATGGGAAATAGAAGAAGATATGATGAAGAAATATCCGGAATTGTTTTCGTTGGACCCAATGTTGCTTCGAAATGAAGGTAATTCGAGTTTGGAAGACCAAACTTTTTTAAGGGAGAAAGACTGTAACAACCCCAACTCATGATTAACATTAATCCATGATTAATTATGCCTAACAGTAATTAAGAAGGAATCTAAATTAAATTGCATGTGTGTTGCATTATCTATGTTTATATCTGTTTTGCGTAAGCAGATCTATTCTTGTCTTAGTTTCGATTTGCGAATTGAAGGCCTTATTGGCATTCGATACGAAAATTGATCTGAATTATGTGTTAATTAGAATTTATAGGATTTTATGGTAGGTTTAATTGAAATTCGTTTCGGAACGATTAAATAAGATTAATTTAATCCCACTTAGTTGCTTATGACTTAAACTAATTAGGCACCATTTCTTTTATGAACCCACTCATCTCTTTTCATCTATTTTGATTACACCTTTGGGCCCACAACACACACACGTGTGTGTGTGTGTGTGTGAGAGAGAGAGAGAGAGAGAGAGAGAGTGAGAGGGGAAAAGGAGAGTTGAAATCAAAAGCAAGAGGAAATGAGGATTGCTAGAATTGTTGGCAAATTAAAGAGAATTTGGGAGCTACAACTTTCATACTTGTAAATTCAAGCCTTTAGGTAAGAATTTTGTCTTATAGCCTTGAAGTCTAGACTCTAATGCATAAAAACAAGAGAGTTAAGTTGATTAATGCAAGAACTGAGCTAAAGATTGGAATTGAAAATAAATTTGTGTTTGCATGTGCATTTCATGAAGTTTTAAATGTGTTTTCAAAGAATTCCCTCATGCATGTCTTGTATTCACTTTAATTTTGGGAAAACAATGAGTTTTATGTTGTTTGGTAACACTTGATCATGTTTTGAGAAGCTTTGGTTCAAAGAATTGCATGCATGTCATGTTCTTGAGTTATTCTTGAGTTTTAAGTTGAATTTTGTACAATTGGCATGTCATTGGGCCATGATTTCTTGAAATGATCCTTTAAACATGTTGATTTATGAGTTTCTAATTGTTTCCTCAAGTTTTGGCCCAGAAAAATGAAGTTTGATGCTTTAATGTTTGAGTTTGAACTTGAAGATCAAATCTGGAAATTCTAGAAATTTGATCTACGCTCGAGCGGGGGACTCCACGCTCGAGCGAGCACTCTGAGTACGTGCACTTCCGCTCGAGCGACGTGAGACGCGCTCGAGCGTAAAATGCATTTACCCAGAAGTTCATATGTTTTACAGTCCGCTCGAGCGAGGGACTTCACGCTCGAGCGGAGGTCGAGCGTCCGTTGAGCGTGAAATTCATGCATCCAGTACTTTTGTTGAAATTTACAGTCCGCTCGAGCGAACCTTCACTTCTTGCATGTCTGCTCGAGCGAGGAAAGCCACGCTCGAGCGTGGACCCTGTTTTCAGCAAGTTTTGGAAAATGTTTTCGAGTGCATTTTTGCATCCCCATTCCATCCTAGGTATTTCTAGGCCATGATTAAGACTCCATAATGAGGTTAAAGGCTAGAAACACGCTAAGAGCAAAGAAAGTAAGTTATGTGTAATTCGAATCGGTGTTTCAAGCGTGTTTTTGTTTTGTGTTTGTGTAGGTCACGTGCCATAAACCATTTGGTTAGTCTGCTCTATCTGTCTGCATCCGAAGCCAACTATGAGTAATAACATAGTAAAGTTATGTTCAACTTTATTTATTTTATGTATGATGAATTAAGATTTATTTTCTGAAATGCTATGTTCTGTACAATAAATGATTGTCCAATTTCTGACATGTGTTCGTGGCATCCTTAGTATCATGTGATATATGTTAGCTGTTACCCGGTATCGGAGGTTCCATTTTGGAACTTAATATGTCTGTACTCTGTTACCCGTACTGGAGGCTCCATCACGGGGCTCAGCATGTTTATTCTCTATTACCCGGATCCGGAGGTTCCTTTATGGAACTAGTTATTCATAACAACCACATGTTCTGCATCTGTTCTGTATCTGCTCCGTTAGAGCTAATGGATGTACCACGTATGATTAAGCATGAACTCTGACTACCGTATTTATTTTGGACAAGAATATGAATATGAATCTGTTTATGAATCTGAATTATGATTTTTGAATCCGTATGGATTTCATTCATTAAAACCCTTTACTCCATTATTATTCACTGGGTTTCTGCTCACTGTTCATATTATATATGTAGGTGAGCCAGCACGTGATTAGGGCCAGAGTTGACGGCCTACGTTTCAGTTTTGTTAGCCAACCTTTGCGCCTCCCGAGGAGGTTCCTGATGAAGTCTGATTTTGTGGTTGTTTTTGTAATCTGTATTAGGCTATGTTTGTTTGTTAAGATGTTGGCAAGATTTTTGTCATGTACGCCAATGTGTATTGTGTGAATATTATGTCTGATAACTTCACTCGTATTTTATAAAAGTTTCAAGCTATTCTATCCCATGTAAGTTATCACAGCTCATTGAACCTTATCTATTTTGTATATTTGCTTCTGCAGCCCCTATCTATATGTTAATCTATCATGAGGCCTTTGGTAATCCTAGGATTACTGGCCAGTTGCAATGCTAAACCTATAGGGGCGGGTTTTGGTCGTGACAATTGGTAAGTCTTGATAGGTTGTGTAGATGATATTGAATAAGTTGGCCTGAGAGTTAGGGATGAAAGACCGAAAACCCACGCAGATAGGTGTCAAGCCTTCCGGTTAATACCGGTAAAAATGACAAATTGGTAGTACTTGTATAGCCTACTTGCAGACACTGACCTAGAGATTACCAGAGTCGTATTTACTGCTCTTGAAATGAATTGTTAAGTTTTGAAGAACTGAAATTGGATGACTTCATTGAGCATGATGGTTTTCAAAGATGAAGATGTGATTTTCTTTCAAAAAGGCATAGCATGGCATATGCATTTCATCTCTTGAGACTTGTATAAAATGCATATACTTTTTTAAGGATTTTCTAATGGGCTTTATGCTCACCCTACGGGATTTTTGTGCAGGAAAAGATGTGGTGATGCCACCTAACTAAAGGCGAGGAAATGTGTGTTGAGAGTACGAGACTCTCATTTTGCTGTGACTCTGTGTGTAAGCTAAGAGCTGTGTTTGTGTGGGTTTGAATAACCGTTTTGTGTAAACAAGCTCAAGCCTTGGAAACTTGTAAACCCTTGGGGGTATTTATTTGTTTATTTACTTGTTGCTGGATTAATGTATTGTTGCATGAAGAACTATTGTATCATGTAATATAAGTTTGAAGATTTATATTTGGTTTTCCTTAAAAGAGTCATGATTGTTGTCTTATCTTTTGGGCTAAAAATTTGAAGCGTTACATTATTAACGAACGATTCCATTCATTTACAGTCCTAATAACAAGTGAAATTTTCTATTCCTAAATATCCATTCATCATTTCTTAAAAATTCATTCATAATCCCAAAGCCAATTGAAAGAAGATAATATCACAAAACAATAACTGTTACTTGAATTTTAAATTTTTATTTATTTATACAATACACCAGCATTGATATAACCCAAGCCTTTACTTGGCTAGAAAACTCTATATTTATTTATCTATCTATATAGTATATATAAAGAGAAGGCCAGTCTTAGTGCACACCACTAGTGTATATATATAGGCTAAATAAAATATTGTTATTCAATTGGTGAAACAGAAAAGGTATGTAGCAAGGGAGAATAATAAGTGGATGAGAAATGAGGGAGCTCCTTTGCTGTCAACGGCCTTGGCACTCGGTGCTTGGTGCCTGCCACTTCCTTCAACGTTTCCGTTCGGTTCCTCATCTGCAACAAAACCATTAATTGATTAATTAACACAGTTTACACATTGAACAATAATAATTTATAGAAATTCTATGGTACATATTTTTGTTGTGTTTATCATATCTTTTAGTTATTATATTTATAATTTTTAGTTATGATATACTGTAGTATTAGTTATGATTTTGGTTATGTCTTACTTGATATTTGGTTATGATTTTTTTAATTTTTTTTTTAGTTATGATTATAACGTTAAAAATGATTCAGTTATGATATTTATAATAAACAACCCAACAAATATCATAACTTACATAACATAGACCCTTATATATAAGATAAATTCTGTCACGATAGTAATTTGCAAAGGGAGAAGATTTCAACCTTGGGTTACCATTAGTATGTGATGTTGTGAAAGAGGTTAACTGGCAAGTTGAGATGTATACGTTGTGTTTGGTTGGGAGATTTAAGGAAGGATTTAGAAAAAGAAAGGAAAAAAGTATATGAAATTAGGTAAAATATAGGTATATTTTATTCATATTTTACCGATATTTTTTCTTTTCCTTTCTAAATCCCTCTCCAAATTCTCTAACTAAACACAATAATGGTACAAGTTGAATGGAAAATGTGAGAAGAATTATAGAAAAATTGAAAATTTCAAGAAACAGAGGAAAATTAAAAAATCATGCCTCTCAAAGTAAAGTGTTTTGAAAATTTTAAACATATTTTGGGTCAAAAATTCTACACGAGTTTTGGTTGTAAGAGTTTAGTTGGTATTGAGAGTTTTGTTCAGAACGGGCCCTAAGGCAAGGTGAGCAGGCCGCCCGCCTCAAGCCCCCGAATTTTGTCTAAAAAATAGGGTTTGGAAATAATTTCAATCCTAAGTTATGTTACGTTAATTATTTTGATCTTAAATTATATTTGGATTATTGAAATGAAGTTAAATAAAATAATCAATTCATCATAAGGTCCATCCTCACATTTGGTTTATTAAAAAATAATAAAAAAACACTACAAATGAAATTATCATTCATGAGAGAATAAACTAATGGATGACCATTCCATTCAAATTTATTTTATTTCAGTGAATCAAATACTGCATTATAGTATTAATAGTTTAAAAATGAAATTTTACAAAATTAAAAAAAAAAATGAATTGGTGAATTATTTAAAAGCAATTGAGGGTTGTTTGCCAAATGTATAAATTATTTATAGAATATTGTTTGACTATATAAATTACAATTACTTCTAGACAAATAATTTTTTAAAAGTTGAAGTTAATCAAATTTTACAATTCAATTTGCTAGATCAGGAAAAAGTGTGAATAAATTAATAATGTTTTTCGATAATGTTAAAAATTTATCTCAATAAATTTTTTTGAACTCAATTTATCTCCATAATTATGATTTACATCAATCTCCATGACTATGATTAATGATTTATGTCAACTATTAAATTCATATGAAATTGCTAAATATAATAGGAATTTTTATTTTAAGGTCTTTCATATTAGTATTTTATAAGATAAATAACAACAACTATTATAGTAATAGCTAAGGTCCCTGTGAAGCGCAGAAGCAATTTTTAGATGAAAATACCCTTATTGAATTCCTGTGCTACAGTGCATCAGCATTCAACGACTTTCACTCTATGAAAAATTTTATAACTTAAAAATTCAATAGCTTTGATGTAGTTATTCATTTTTAATAAAATTTATATTTTTAAAATGCTCTTGTCGAGATCTATCAAATAAGATCTGTAATGAATATGAAATTTCAGAAGAAAAAAAATGACAAAATTTCACTGAATTGAAATAACTTTGAGCAATTTTGAAATTTCTCTCGAAAATTGAAAATTCAAAAAGTACTCTGATAGAAAATACGCAATTCTGAAACTTCTGAGCAATTCTAAAATTTCTCTGAGCAAAAATTCTAAAATTTCTCTAATGACCACCCGGACTACCACCCAGACGACCACTTGGACATCCATCCCCCATGCGCAATCTTTTACACTAAATAGATATGAAAATTTGAATGAAGGGTAAAAAAAGGAACGGAAAAAAAAAGCACGCCAAAAAAGAACCTAAACAAGTAACTTCAAAACACAAATGTGCCGTTTGGTAATACTTACGTTTTCAATTTTTTGTTTATATTTACAAAAATTTTAAAAACTCAAATAAAAACTTGTTTGGTAAATTTTTGAATTATAAATCAGTGGTCTCAGTTTATAAATTTGGTCAAAAAATGTAAACTTAAAAAATGTGTTTTCATTTTAAGTTTTCATTTTTTTTTTTTTTTTTTACCATCTAACACTAGCCACCACCCGCCACCATTTTCCACCACCGTCTTTTGCCACCACCACCCATCACTCACCCCCACCACCACCTGCCACCACCCATCTGCCACCACCATCCACTACTCACTCGCCGCCACCATCCACCCCTCGCCACTACCACCACCACTACCACTACCACTACCACTACCACCCACCACCCACCTGCCATCCACCCGCCACTACCCACCACTCGCTACTACCATTCACTGCTCGCCACCACCATCCGGCACGTACCCGCCACCACCATCTGCCAACTACCTGCTACCACTACTCACCACCCACCTGCAACCACCACCAGCCACCTGCCACCCACCAGCCACCACCACCCACCACCTACCACCACCACCATCACCCACCCGCCACCCACCTGTCACCACCACCACCACCCACCACCCACCCACCCACCACCACCACCACCACCCACTCGCTACCACCCACCACCCACCACTGTCACCCACCTACCGACCACCACCAACACCACCACCCACTACCTGCCACTGTCACCCACTCACCACCACCACCACCACCCGCCACCACCCGCCACCGCTTGTCATCCGCCACTCACCTGCTACCACCACCTACCACCCACCACCACCACCACCATTACCACCCACCGCCGGCCATCGTTACCCACCTACCCACCATCACTACCCGTCACTACCAGCCATCCGCCACCCACCTGCCACCACCACCACCACCACCCACTCGCTACCACCTACTACCCGCCACCGTCACCTACCCACCACCACCACCTGCCACCTACCTACAACCACCACCCACCCGCCATCACCCACTACCACCCGCCATCCGCCACTCACCTACTACTACCACCCACCACCCCGGCACCACCACTCACTCGCTACCACCCACCACCCGCCACCGTCACCCACCCACTCACTCGCCACCACCCCGCCACCACCTGCTACCTACCACCCACTGTCACCACTTTCCACCACCGTCTTCCGTCGCCACTTGTCACCACTTGCCATTTCTCACTCTTTTTTATATTTTTAAAATTTTTTAAACATTTTGTCAATTACCAAACGCGTTTGTAGTTTATGTTTTTCTAAAAATAAACAAAAAATAAACAAAAATCAGTTTATAAAATTTTTATAAATATAAAACTGAAAACGTAAACGTTACCAAACAGACCAGTGATTTTATTTCTTACAAATCTTTTCATAGTCATTTTTACCTTCTACGTAAAATGTAAGGGGGGATCTATGCGTAATTTTTCCAATATAATATTATAATTATTATAGAAAACAATTCAAAATTGGATTTCTCACTTAATATTTTAAGTGATTTCCATGGGTAAAAATATGTTTATATATACAACAAATTTTGTGAAGGTGCAAGCAAAATAAATAAATAAAATGAAAATTATTACTATTTTATTAATATATATACAGGTTGGACAACATTTTTTGAGTTAGCCTTGGGCTCCCAAAATATCAGGCCAGCCTGGTTTTGTTATCATTCATTAGTTTCTTAACAACAAAATATGCATGTATATCCAGTCCAAATTGAAGGGGATCATCCTCCTTAACTAATCGAAAAATGTTTTAGAGCTTGAATTCTCTATGGCTCGAGTGGCCCGAATCCAAAACGACGTCGTTTTGATTTTTTTTTTTTTTCCCTCTTTTATATTTGAAACAGAAACAGAGGGAGGGAGGAAGGAAGAGAGAGAGAGAGAAGGAAAAAAGAAGGAAGGGGGAAGGAAGAAGGATGAGAGAAAAGGGAGGAGAGACCGTTGCCGCCCGCCATCCTCTATGTCTTTATATACACAGATAGATCTGTGTGTGTATACATAGATCTGTATATCTCTCTTTCTCTCTCTGTAAAGTCTCTGTGATTATGATGATGTATTGATGATGATGTGTTGGTTGTTGATGATGATGATGTGGTGTTGATGATGATGATGTATTGGTTGTTAATGATCTCTTCTCTTTTTTCTTCTTCTTCTTCTGTGAGTCATGGAAAGGATGAAGAAATAGGAAAATAAATAAATAAATAAATCCTAAATCGACGTCATTTTGGGATTTCAGGCCACTCAAGTCACAGAAAATTCGAGTTACGTAGCGGGATTGTTAACTAATCTCTCTTCCTAAATTGATGCTTGTTCGTATTTTTCAATATTTAATTTATTTAATAAAAAAATACTTCTTCTGCCGATAAAAAATAAAAAAAAAGGTAAATTCTATGTGAATAGTATTTTAAAGGACTAGATTGAGCATACATTAAATTTATTTTAATATTTATCGGAAATCCTCTTTTTTTTTTTTAATTATTATTGTTATTATTAATTGCAAGTCCAACTGTTTGATGATATCTTTACTGCTGATTTGAGGCGCAAACAATGAAATATAAGAAAGGACGGAATGCAATTATAGTTGTTAAAGTATGAGTTTTGTACTATTTTGATATTTTAAGTTTTAATTTTATCAATTTCATCTCATAATATTTTCAAGTTCAGTCAAATGAATTGATCTAATATCAAACAAGCAGTTTAAGTTATTAACAGAATGATACTAAATTGCATATTCAATAAGTACACATATTTTTAATTTATTTTAATTAGAATATATATATCCGTTTTCAAATAAAAAAAATATAATAGATTTATCAAACAGCAGAAAGTTGCGATGAGATGAGAGTTGAGACAAGGAAAACACTTTTTTTGTTTTTATCTTGCCCCTAAAACAATTCCATTCCCAATATTTCAGAAGTAGAATATGAAGATAATTATAGTAGACCAATAGTTGACCCAATATTAATCACTGACCATTTAATGATGTACTGGAAAATTGGCGTCACAAAAGTGATAGTCAAATGCAAATGCTAACGATTGTCATTGCCATTGGGATATTAATATTTTAGGATAAAAATTCTCTTGAAAATAGATAAAAGGATTAAAACATATATTAATTTTAATAAAATATATATTTTTTTGGTGAATAAAATAAAATATATTAAATTCAATGAAAAGCGCATTTCTTGATCCCTATGGCTGCTTTTTAGCAACACTCATATTTAAATATGGATTGGATTTTTTTTTTTTTAAATTCAAATATAAACTTGAGAAAATTTGAGTGGATATTAGGGGTGGGCGTAGGTCGGTTGCAGCCACAGAATCTCTAATCCGCCATTCGTCCACCAGATTGGCAGATTGGAGAAAATTAATCTGCATTCGTCCGTCAATCCAACGGATGTGGATTGAGCAGATTAGCGGATTGGTGGATGGATGCGAATCGGTTTGACGGTTTAAAATTTTATAAATTTTCAACATAATTCAACTTGTGCACTTCCTCAAAATAATAATAATAATAATAATAAAATAAAATATTACAGTCGATAACTTAAAAAAATATTATAATCACTGCATGTCTTATACAAAGAAAGAAAGTTTGAAACTTCAGACTATTAAAATCACTGCATGCTTCATCCACATATTACAATCACAGTATATCTCGTCCACATAAAACCACCAAAACCATGAACAGAGCAATAGTAGAAATTGTATGCTTCTGTATTGTTACATTTATATCTGTTTTTGAAACAAAAACCAATCAGTATATATCATCTTTTTTATTTATTATTTTTAGAGTTAGATTTAAAAACTAAAAAATATAGATAAATAATACATTTATCTTTTTCAATTCAAAAAATATATTCAAGTTGAGAAATTTTTTTCAACAGAATGCATTCAACATAATATTTAAACTCTTTTTCAATTGAAAACATAAACAGAATATCTAAACAAATTTAAAATATAAAATCTTATAAATTACTAGGGGTGCTTGCGGTTTGGCAGTTTGGTTGCGGCCAAAGGAACCTCAAATCCGCCATCCGTCTAAAACTAGTCGGATTGAAAAAAATCAATCTGCAACTATCCGCTCGTCATCACGCATCCGTCCAAAATGCGGCAGATCGGTTCGGTTCAGTTTGATCGGTTTGAGCAGATCGGTATATCCGCTGCTCACCTCTAATAGATATCCTTTCGATAATCTAAACTATTCTTTTTATAAAAATTTTCATATATATAATTCATAAAAAAATTAATTCAATCTGATGATTGTAGTTTTTCATTTTATTGTATTTATCTTTAAAAAATGGATGTTCTATTTTTAAAAATATAATTGTAGTCCATTTTTTCGGTAACAAATACAATAAAAGAAAAATAATATGATTATCGGATTGACCTAATTTTATCTATGAATGATATACAGTGAGGGTCCTCCAAAATAAAAGGCTTGAATTATAGAAATAAGATATGTGATGAGTCTCACCACCTCCTAAAGTTCTCTCAAGTTCAGTGAAATTGAGAAAAGCTCACCCTTTAAATATAAGGCAATCATGTTCACATTCTATTTCTAGTGAAAGGTTAATGTTTCATACCATTAAACATGTATAACACTTGCCCTGTTGTCTCTTAAAAGTTAACATAAAAGTGATAGATCCTACTATTTATTCCAACAAAAATTAAGTTAGGACACTACATGACCCTCCTCTAAGAATATATACATATAATAAATTTTCAATTTTAGTCTGCCACGCTAAAGGAAGAAGAGAGTGAGAGAGAAGCTAGATGCGAAGCATGAGGCGCTGCAAGTTCAAATTCTATCAGGAGAAATCCTTTTTATGTTGTCTCATTTCTTTACTAACAACTAATTCCTATGGTTTTTGTTTTTTATTTTAGATGGAAACATAAAGAAAAGTTTGATACCTTTTGTATAGCTCACTTTCTTTACTAACAACGAATCCCTACTAATGAATATGGTGCAAATTCCAAACCCGTATTGGGTTTCTTGATAAATTCCAAGCTCTACTATCTTAACAAAAATATATGTATAAAACTAACTTAATAACTAGGGCAATTATGACAATATAGTCGTTATACTTTAGTACTTGTGTGATTTTGGTCCCTATAATTTTAATTGGCTCAATTTTAACTCTGAATTCGACTTTGTTTCAATTTGGTCAAATTGATTACAATTCTTAATAGTTTTTTTTTTATTATGAAAAATACGTATATAAATGGCATGTGTCTTATTTTTAAGAGTAAAATTATAAACTTACTTAACTCAGTAAATTAACCTTAACTAATTAAGTGATCATTTTTCATCAAAAACACTAACGATATTTTCAATTGGACCAAATTGACACAATATCTAAAATTAAAAGTCAAAAGAAAGCTAATTGAAAGTATAGAGACCAAAATGACACAACAAACAAAATGTAGGGACCACCAATGTAATTTTCCCTAATAACTATATGGAACCCACATATAGTAGATGGGTGTACCAATCCCAACAATCACCACCTCTACCATGTTGGATAAATATTATATGCATCTTCCAACCTATATAATATGATTTGTTTGACAAACTCCCCATTTACCTAGAAAATGTTGCACCCCTTGAATTAAGTGCCTACACATTTTCACATCACGTCATAGTGCTCAAATGTGTCCTTCGTGACTTTCTCTATCCTCATCCTCAAGCCCATAAGGTCGCATCTCCTTGAAGTGTCTTCACTGTCACAAACCATATCCACATAAAAAGAGACACAACTTCTTTCAGTGTACATCATTTCATTGTAAAATCATCTTATGTTTGGAACTTTTTTTTTTTGAACAATCTGCAACCCGTTGTCTTCCTCTTGGTGGTCAGTATCCTCTGCAATTGTTACTCGCACGATTCATTCACAACTTGTACTATTTATCTAATGCTTGATAGCAATTCTCATTTTGTCAGAGAATATCCCGTGAGCCTATAAAAGTTACCAACCAGTTATCCATTAGTGATTAGTATCCATTGATTAATCCATATCGTTATTGGATCACTTAGATCTCATGAAATCACCTTTAATTGCCCTTAAAGCCATCCAATCCTTCTAAACCCATCATTGATTTTGCAGCGCTTGAAAATCTTATGCCTTCACCTTAAATTTTTATGCCATATACAAGCTGATATAACACAAAAATTATGGACCATTGATTTGCATCTCTAGTTGGCTCAAATGACCCACCGTAATGCTACTGACCTAAAAAAATTACCCAGAACTAACCTTTATCTTCTATTAAGAACCAACTTGAAAGCAACTCCTACCCACTCTACATGAATCACAAATCTACTAGCAACAATTTCAGGACTGTTGTAGTCCTCTAGTGATCCCAAAAAAATTAGGGCAAATTAAAATAATGGTTCTTTTACTCGTGGTTTTATTTTGGTCCTTGTATTTTTAATTGTATCAATTTCGCTTCTACAATTTAATTTTTGACTCTATGTGATCCAATAATTAATGATCATCCCCCTTTTTACACGGAAACTTACGCGCGCCTTGCACGCACGGAATAAAAACCAGTCAATTCGTAAATGAAACCACAGGGGAAGGTCTTTTCTCTCTCTCTCTCTCTCTCTCTCTCTCTGAATCAAACCTTTCTCTCTCCAAAGCCATCAATGGCAGTAGCAACCACAAATCTCGGCATTGTCGACTACCAGTTACCCAACAACACCCACGACGTAACCTTCTTCACCGATCAAATCCACACCCTTGTCACTCGCTCTCCCTTCCTCGTTGACTCCTGCATCTCCGAAATCACAGCCATCCATTGTCCCTTTCTCCACCGCCTCATTGTTGGCCTCGACATCGAGTGGCGACCCAACAACCGTTTCCACGATAACCCTACCACCACTCTCCAACTTTGCATCGACCGCCGATGCCTCATCTTCCAACTCATCTACTCCTCCCAAATCCCCCAATCCCTCTTCGACTTCCTCAACAACCCTATCTACACTTTTGTGGGTGTGGGTATTCACAGCGATGTCGACAAGTTGATTGAGGATTATGGGTTGTCTGTGGCCACCACTATTGATCTTCGCTCATCAACAACCCTATCTCTGGTTTTTTTTTTTGTTTTGTTTTTTTTTTTTTTTTTTTGGTCTGGCATAATCTGCTACTGGTTGAGCTGTGTATGATTATTTGTTTTGTAGCTGATTGTCTGTCTATGGATACCCTTGTACCATACCTGTTTGACAATATGCCCCATAAGAGCCGTGAAAATCACTTGTATAAAATTTATGTGTCATTGAGCTACCCATTAGAACTACTTGGTGGTGTAATTTTACTCTTTAAAAGTATGTGTCATTGCTACTTGTTTGTTACTTTACTTCTCGGAAGCAGGAATTCCCGTGTGTTGCAAAACAAAGGCGGTGACTTAGCGTCTGCAATTGTATATACAGAATTTATGCGGTTTGAATCCTACCATCTGCAGGACATTGGATATCATTTTTCTCTTCATTTGGTAATATTGGACATACCTCATGGCTACCAATTCTTAGTGTTCTTTCTACTCTGATTTATATGTGGTTACAGATTTGTATTGGCTTAGTATGCTTCTGGTTTTTTCTGGGTTTTATTAATAGAGAGAGATATACCATGTGTTTGATAATATGCCAATAAGGGAAAACTTATTTTGTTTGTGGTGGTGTTGTTGATTGTGTGATTTTGAATGGCTACCAATTCGTAGTGTTCTGTCTACTCTGATTTATATGTGGTTACAGATTTGTATTGGTTTTGCATCCTTCTGGTTTTTCTGGGTTTTATTAATAGAGAGATATATAACATGTGTTTAATAATATGCTAATAAGGGAAAACTTATTTTGTTTGTAGTGGTGTTGTTGATTGTGTGATTTTGAAATGACAATCTTGCATTGGTTTCATTCCGTGCATGCAAGGCAACGTTGGGTTTTCATCCAAAAAGGGAACGACTGTTAATTATTGGACTACATAGAGCCAAAATCAAACTATAGGGGCAAAAATAATCTAATTAGAAGTACAAGGATCAAAATGAAACTAAGCGTAAACTATAGGGACCATTGTTGTAATTTGTCCAAAAATATGTATCTAGAATTTTTGATAAATTTTTCAGAATCGCTAGCACTGTTTAATTATTTTTTGGACTACTTGTTAGATTGAAACTTTTTTTGGGAGGGGGGTAAATTATAACATATTAGTCCTGATAATGTAACCAAAGTGTCATTTTAGTGTTCGTAATTTTAGTGGCCCTAATTAATTAGGGTTCGTTTGGAAACTTAGTTATTTTAGTTAGTTTTTTAATTATTTTAGCCTACCTAAAAGAGTTGTGTTTGAGATGATAGTTGACTTTTTTTTTGTAATTCATTTGATGATAGTGAGAGAGAAAATGAAATGATAATGGTTTGGAGTGACATTTTATCTTATTGAATATTTTAGCCTATTTTGTCTTTATTAACTATTTTAATCATAAAAAAATAAAAAATAAAAATATTAAATATTAAATTATATTTAAATAGCCAAATATTACACAGATTAAATTTTATTCTAACTCAAACACATGTGTAATCTAACCAAATCTAATAATTATATGAGACCCAGCCATACCACCTGAGAAATCCCAACAACTAATTTGTCTAATCATCATAATCACTATGGTCGGAACAACTATGTGACACGCACCTGTTAGAATGTGTGCCATGGAGAAATTTTTGTGTGCTCCAAATTGGCATGCTTACCTAGTACCTTCAGCCAATTAGAGGCTGACAACAACATAAACAATTAGTCCACTAAGGGTGTGTTTGATTGGGGGGATTGGGGGGACTATCCACTATTTGGACTTGAGTCCAAATAGTGCTCCTAATCCGTCATTTGATTTTTTTTTAGTCCGCCGGACATGGAGTCCGGCCAGACTCCATGTCCCCCATATGGGGGACTATCCTGTCCTGGAAGGGGGGGGTGGGACAGAATGTGGGGGACTAATCACTGTTTGGATTAGATGATGAAATGACCATTTTGACCCTCTACTATTTAATTATGTATTATATTTAATAAAATTCAATAAAATTTAAATGTCTCAATTTAAAAATAAAATAATTTTATTTAACTTTTTATTGATGTTTTATTTATTTAACTTTTTAAAATAATTTTTTATAGATATTTTATTGATGTTTTATTTTAAAATTTTGTTTATAATTTATTTAATTTCATTATTTAAATTGTAATAGGTGTTTTATTTAAAATTTATTTAAAATTTTAATTAAAAAAATAATATAAATTTTTTATACAGGTTATACAATATTTTATTAAATCAAATTTAGTGGTTATTTATTTATTTAATTGTGTATGTAAATTTTTTTTTTTTTTTTGTAAAGTTATGTATGTAAAAAAAATAAATTGGATTCACTAATGACTTGTATGTAAAGTTGGACCACACAGTAAAGTTTTGTATGTAAAAAAAATAATGATTTGTTATACAGTAATGATTTAAAACAAATTTTATTGATATTTTATTTATTTATTTATTTGATTTAAAAAAAAAACAAATTTATTTAATTAAAAATAATTAAACGTTGGATTCATTTGTCCAAAAATAATTATCCTATCCAGTCCAAAAATAATCCGACCAAATAATTATCCTATCCAAAAATAATTTATTTAATAATTATCCTATTAAAAATAATTAATTGAAAAAGGGCAAAATAGTCTTTTGTTCATTTATCCTATCCAGTCCGTCCAACCAAACGTTGGACTCACTGAAAATAGTCATTTCCAGACATCTAATCCCATGAAAAAACAAACACAGGATACAACGTTTGGTTGGACGGACTGGATAGGATAAATGAACAAAAGACTATTTTGCCCTTTTTCAATTAATTATTTTTAATAGGATAATTATTAAATAAATTATTTTTGGATAGGATAATTATTTTTGGACAAATGAATCCAACGTTTAATTATTTTTAATTAAATAAATTTGTTTTTTTTAAATTAAATAAATAAATAAATAAAATATCAATAAAATTTATTTTAAATCATTACTGTATAACAAATCATTATTTTTTTTACATACAAAACTTTACTGTGTGGTCCAACTTTACATACAAGTCATTAGTGAATCCAATTAAATAAATAAATAACCACTAAAAAAATAAATAATAAATAACCATAAATTTGATTTAATAACCACAATTAAATAAATAAAAAACCACTAAATTTGATTTAATAAAATACTGTATAACCTGTATAAAAAATTTATATTATTTTTTTAATTAAAATTTTAAGTAAATTTTAAATAAAACACCTATTACAATTTAAATAATGAAATTAAATAAATTATAAACAAAATTTTAAAATAAAACATCAATAAAATATCTATAAAAAATTATTTAAAAAAATTAAATAAATAAAACATCAATAAAAAGTTAAATAAAATTATTTTATTTTTAAATTGAGACATTTAAATTTTATTGAATTTTATTAAATATAATACATAATTAAATAGTAGAGGGTCAAAATGGTCATTTCATCATCTAATCCAAACAGTGATTAGTCCCCCACATTCTGTCTCACCCCCCCCTCAGGACAGGATAGTCCCCCATATGGGGGACATGGAGTCCGGCCGGACTCTATGTCCGACGGACTAAAAAAAAATCAAACGACGGATTAAGAGCACTATTTAGACTCAAGTCCAAATAGTGGATAGTCTCCCCCCAATCCCCCCAATCAAACACACCCTAAATTGATAACAAAAAGTTTATCTCCGTTTAAAATTCTCTCTCCTCACATAAATTCAACAGTAGCTTTTTTCTATCACTTACTTCTCTCTTTCTATAGAAACAAATCCAGAAACATGTTCTCTCCCTTCATATATATGTCAAGAAAGAAATCACTTTTTTCTCTACTCTTCTATCTACGAGATAAATTTTGAATCAACTGAATTTGAAAATTTCAAATCATCCCATTCAATTTACAACTATGATACAGACTCCCCTATCTCTCATTCCCACTATCCCCACACACATGTGGAGATTAGTAATTGGAGAAAAAAAAAAATTTAACCGATGACCGCCTACTAGAGTCCTTGGGGGTCTCCGAGTGAGGTCCCAAGCATTTTGCTTCAATATAACACATATTAATATTGTTTTCTAATTCTTTTGAAATTCATTTGTCTTTTAAACCATCAACTAGATGAGTAAAGATCTCTTTTAGTTACAACATAAAAATCACCCGAAGTATAGAGTACGGCCATCGGCGTTTGGCGTCCAGCGGCGACAACAGTGACAGAAAAAGATTAACATGTTGAAATAGAACGGTTGAAGAAATGAAGAAGAAAACAACCATTGAAGAGACTGTTTTGATAAACTTTTTTTTTTTTTTTGAATGAAGTTTTGATAAACTGAATACAAACCTATTTTAACAATATGGTTCTAATAATTGATAAACTGATAGTGCTTTCTTCATTTTATTTATTTATTTATTACAGAAATTTTTTTTCAAAATCCAACACAATGTTTTTTTTTTTTTTTCCTAACTCAAGTATTCATTTAGGCCGGTTTCATTTGGGGTGTAATAGATGGAATGGGATTAGGATAGAGGTGAGACTATTTAGTGTTATATTTGTTTGCAGAGTTAGGGAAGATGTTAGGATAAAGGAGAGGATTAAGATGGGGGTTGGAAAGGGGATTGAGATGGAGGAGGAGGAGAATGAGGTGGAGATGGAGGTGGAGGTGGTATTAAAAAAATAGTGAGGGGATTAGAAATTTTTTTATTTTTTACATATTGGGAATTTTTTTTGAACATTAATGTTTAATTTTTTGTATTATTTTATTTGTTTTATTATTTTATATAAAAATAATTTAACAATTCTTACACTAACAACTATCATCAAAACAAACACAATTTTACTTAATTTCCTCACTAGCAATCCATTCACTATGAATTCCCCCTATTCTACCTCTAAAAACAAATGGGCCTTAGACCAAAGTTAACTATGAGCCAAACATGGGTAAAAATGTAGGCTCAGGAAAAAATGTCGTGATGTCGCCTAACTAAAGGCAAGGAAATGTGTGTTGAGAGTACGAGACTCTCATTTTGCTATGACTCTGTATGTAAGCCAAGGATTGTATGTGTGTGGGTTTGAATAACCGTTTTGTGTAACCAGGCTCAAGCCTTGGAAATTTGTAAACCCTTGGAAGTATTTATTTATTTATTTATTTACTTGTTGTTAGATTAATGTATTGTTGCATGAATAACTATTGCATCATGTAATGTAAGTTTAGAGATTTATATTCGGTTTTTCTTGAAAAAGTCATGATTGTTGTATTATCATTTAGACTAGAAATTTGGAGCGTTACAATATATGTAGCCAAATATTTTACTCAAAAAGTAAATATTGATTACAAAGAGATATTTTTTACTTATTTCTTAAATAGCTAATTTAGAATCATTATGGCATTAGTAGCTCATTATGATATTGAGTTGCATTAAATATATGTGAAAATTAATTTTTCTTAAAGAGTTTAAATGAAGAATTTTGTATAGATCAATGTAAAAGTTTCTCTATTGAGGAAAATAAAAATGTGACTTACAAACTTAAGAAATCAATTTATGGACTTAAACAAGCTTTCTAAAAATTGTATCTTAAATTTTATGATATTATTTTTTATTTGGATTTAAAAAAAATATTTTTGATTAGTGTACATATCCAAAGACCAGTGAGAGCAAGTTTATATTTATGATTTTGTATGTTGATGATATTTTTCTTGTCAATAATATACGTGATTTATTGAACGAATTAAGAAATTTTTCTTTAAGAACTTTGAAATGAAATATATTAGTAAGACAACTTATGTGATAGAAATTGAAATATTTCTAAATGAATCACATGAATTGTTGAGATTGTCTGAGAAGGTACATATTAAAAGTTCTATAGAGATTCTTTATGAAAGAATATTCACATAAAGTTATCCATATTCCGAAAGAAAATAAATTCAGTTTTATGCAAAAATTTTATAAAATTAATTGGAATGAAAACAATTCTTTAAAAATTTATTGTTAGAAACTTAATGCTCAAATAAGGAAGCGATAAGGTAATCATAAGGAATAAAAGATTATTTGCTTACATTTATGAGGTTTGGTAATCTTGAATTGATTGGTTACTTAGATTCAGACTTTGAATGATACATTGATAGTAGAAAGTTCACTTTTGATTATTTGTTCTTA
This sequence comes from Camellia granthamiana, assembly GCA_036172215.1. Lineage (NCBI taxonomy): Eukaryota > Viridiplantae > Streptophyta > Magnoliopsida > Ericales > Theaceae > Camellia > Camellia granthamiana. The sequence goes on along the minus strand of JAXFYN010000299.1, from coordinate 143,872 downwards.
TTATGTGAAGAAGAAATATCGTAAAAAGTGTGAAATGAACTATAATAAATATTTCTTATGAAAGTTGAATTTTTGGTGTGCTTGGAGACCACAATTCATAAATTGTTATTGCGAAATTTTATCTCAGAACTTGGAATTGTCGGCTTTTGTTGCCCAGTTGTTGAGATTTATTGTGATAATTTCACAATTGTTTTATTTTCTTAAAATGACAAGTATTCTAATGATGCTAAACACATAAAATTGAAATACTTTGTTATCAAAGAAGAATTTCAGAAATAGAATGTGTCAATAAAACACATAAGTACATAACTTTTAAGTGCAAATCTATTGATGAAGGAATTACTCTTAAAGACAATTACCAAACTCGCCAATTGAATAGGTCTTGAACGTAATCTATAATAGTTGTTTATGATTGATCGTGTTATTTGATACATTGAGATCTCATTAACTATACTTTTGATATATTTCCTATTATAAATGGTGTACGTACATATATAAGAATGAATGAATGATAACAGCAATAGTCTTTGATAAATAGACATTATTGGACTTTTTAAAAACACTTCTCACTCCAGGATTATATTATAAACTAGTTGCTAGTGTTGTGGTACATGAAAGAGACTATGTCGAACTACTGATGTAGAACGATCATGATTCGCATTAATGAATTATTTAATTATAGTATTATGATGATGACCAAATTAAAGTAAGGTTCAATATGATTTATTGCACGCCTAATGTTTACCGTATTAAATCTTGATATATGTGGACCAAGTGGAAAAATGTAAGACTAAATTTAATTATTTAGTCATTGTGGTGACCCACATGATATGACAATATGAATTATATATTTAATAATATTATAGTTTCATATCTTGAGCCACAAGTTACTAATAGATGGAGTAGTTTTCAAGTCTCCTACTTTGATGTACAAGTGGAGTTATAGTTATATTAGAAAATTGATCATCTCTATACCTATAAAAGTATATTTAGATCACTCATTAATTATTCTAAATATAACATATTCTAAAGAGGGTCAAGAGACAGAAACATTTTTCTACTAATATTGTTATTAGGTTATTAGGTTTATGTTCAATCAATTTTGAATCGCTCGAAGATCGCATAACTGATCCGGTATGTTATTTATTTTTCGCATTATATTATTATTTATGAAAATCATGATAGTTCACGATTTTAGATTATGGAGGTTGTTATATGCATAACACTATTAAATTATTTACACAAACTTCTTCTCTTTGCTCTAAAGTTATTTTCAAAAAATAAAGAGGAAAAAAAATAGAAAAAGATAAATGCAAGATCATATATAAATAAGAAAAATATTTCAGGAAATGAGAAAATTTTGATATGCCCTATTTTAATAAGAAATAAGTTACCTAGTGCTGCTGAGGATATGAAGTCGAATAAGAAAATGAAGAGGATAGCCATTAACAAGAGGATGCAATTAACATGAGACGCCAAGCCACCCATTTATAAATTATATTCCTTTCTTCTTTAGTTTTATTTGGAGACATCAATAAGCCTCATCCCTTCAATTTATAGTAGTAGTTTGCTTTGCTTGGTCTTTGATTAAGAAATTGAGAGTCACCAAAGCCATTTTTTCTATTCAAAAGGAGATGTCATGTCCTTTGAATCTTCATTGTATAAATTTTAATGTCCCCATGAAATTTGAGTCAACAAAGCCATTTCTAGTCAAATGTTAATATTTCCATTTTGTTATTCCACCATTTACATCTTGTTTAATACGATGGAATGAAATGAAATGAGAATGGAATGATAGTGAGAATAGAATATATGGTAGAATAGAACGGAATGGTTATTCTCATTCCATTGTTTGGTTGGTAAAATGATGTGGGAATGGAATGACCATTCCCATTCTCATGTTTGGTTTGTTTAGTAAATTGAATAGAATAGAATGGTTGTCAAACTAATAACTACCAAGTAACTTATGCTAGAATGATTGTAGTAAATACATGAACTTTAAAATAAAAAAAAATCAGTAATGTCTTTTAGGTAGAAATTTTTTAATCTGTCAACAAGAAATAACAATCACTTGTACAGTATTTATGTATGGAATAAAAATTAATTTTTCAAATTCGTTCACTTGAAAAAAAAAAAAAAAAAAAAAAAGAAAGAAAAAAAAGAAACATAAAACGAATGATAAAAATCACTCATTCTTGTGTATGTGAAACAAAATTTAAATCAAGAACAAAAAAAAAAAAAAAAAAAAGAAAAGAATGATACAAAAAAACTATATATTAACAAAACAAAACAAAACAAAACAAAACAAAAACAAAAACAAAAAACGTGATACATATATACATATATATATATATATTCTATTATACATAGAATATGATTTCATAGAGTTTCATATATAGATACGCCTTACAACTAACATGTAAATAAATTGAAACATAATTTCAAAAAATATATATATATATATTGAACCTGATAGAAGAACAATGATGGAATCGTCTATGGCTGATTATTTAATATGTGAGAGTATTCGTAGAGAGAGAAGAATAATTTTTTTTCCGCCTAAAACAATCGTTTTGTTTTTTATTTTCAAGAGAGATTGTTGTTTTGTTTTATGATGATTCCATGTTGGAATGGAATAACTATTCCTTAGCTTCTTATATGAAATAGGTATTCTCACTTTTTGTTGGAATGGAAATTCTCATGGAATAACTATTCTCACTTCACTAAAGCATACCAAAACAAGGGAAATGGAAATATAAAGCTAAAATAGACATTCCATTCTAGCTTATTCCATCGTACCGAACATGCTCTTAAGTCTTTAACAGAAATCAGTCATGTGACAAACATGTGACCACAAAATAAGAAAAACGACAGCTAAATTCATTAGAAAAGTCACCATTGTTGAAGTTGTTGCAAGCAACAGACAATGGCGGTGAATAGATAAAGAATGGTGGTATGATCTTTTAAATTGTGCTTATTCTTTTGAATAAAAAAGGACAAATCACTGTTCAGTGAAGGTTGAGAAAAAAAATCACAAACATGAAAGGGTGCAACTCAAAGTTGTACTGCCAGATCTTTTGATTTGCACAACACCACAAAATGAGTTACACCCCATACGTTTATATATATTTGCTCTTTTTTTTTTCTTTTTTTTTTTTGGCTCTATTGTCCTGTGATCGCCCACCCACCCACCCCCCAAGTAGGGGTGCAACTCGGGCGGGTTCGGTCGGGTTGGGGGTCTGCCCAAGCCCGACCCGAATTGCCCAGAGCAGTGCCCAAGCCCGCCCAAGCCCGAATATGAACCCGAGCTTTACTGCCCAAGCCCGGCCCGAGTTAGCCCGAGTTGCCCGAATTGCCCGAATTGCCCAGAAACTTGTAGGTAGATTTGTTTTGAAACCTGTAGGTAGAATTGATAATTAACAAAGAATTGAGAATTATTCAAAGTTATTTTCTGGTCACCAAAAAATAAAAATTAAAAATTAAGAACTCTTTTACTTAATTTATATATATTATATAATTTATTAAATTATATATATATTATATATTATATATTATATAATATATTAAATTCAATTCGGGTTCGGGTTGCTCGGGTTGGCCATTGGTTCTGCCCAAGCCCGGCCCGAATTACAATTCGGGCATCAAAAATCTGCCCAGGCCCGTCCAGATTACAAGATATAGTTGCCCAAGCCCTAAAAAAACTCGGGCTGGGCTCGGGTTGCTCGGGTTGAGCCCGCCCGAGTTGCACCCCTACCCCCAAGCTTAGATCAATTACCTCAAAAAAGTTGCAAAATTGAATTGATGAGCACCCAATTTATTTCACTAATTTTTTTAGAATAAATTTAAAATAAAATTTGAAATTTAACCAAATAAAAGGGTTGATTTCACTTATAGTTCGGTATTTGGCTAAAAAGGTTAAAACAAATCACTATAAATTATTACAACACTCTTTTTATTTTTTTACATTTAAAAAAAAAAAATCAAAAGTTAACTAAAATAATCAATTCCCAAACAGAAGCATTAGTATTCATGCACTTCTATTAAAATCTCAATTTAGTCATTTCACTTTCAATTATAACAACAACCAAACCCCCCTTACACTTTAACTCAATTTGAAATCTTATCCTTCTATCATCTACCGTTAATAAAGTTAAAACATATATAATATTTTTATTATCTCATTTGTACCCTTATACTTTGACTAAAATCTCACTTCAATCATTATATTTTTATCAAAATTTCACTTTAGTCTCTCTACTTTCAATTTGTATTAGCTTTATTAATAGTTGATTGATGGAAAGATAAGATTGAAACTTAATTTAAAATGTAAGGGATTAACTATTACAATTGAAAGTAAAGAAATCAAAATGAAATTTTGATGAAAGTGCATAAATAGTCGGTGTAAGTTACCCCAAAATAAAAATATATAAGATATTATTTTGCCCTCCAAACTATCAGTCAAAAATAAATTTAAAATATGTTCTTTTAATAATATCAATTTTATATCCAAACTATTTGATTTTATATTAATTTTATCTCTACGGTCAATTGCTGCCTATAATCAAACAAAAGTTACTGATGTGACACTCAAACAATTTATTTAAAATTTCATTTTCATCCCCAAACCATTCCAAAAAAAATCAATTAGACTCCTAAAAAAAATAAAATTTGGGAATCTAATTAATATTTTAGGGATAATTTGAGAGGTAAAATGAAATTTCAAACTAAATTTTAGTGTTACGTCCTCGATTTCCATTTAATTATAAACGGCAGCTAACGAAAAATGTAAAATTGATTCAAAATTAACATGTGGGTAGGGCTATAACAGAAAACTTAATCGATATATATAACAATGTTTGAGTGACAATTTAGAAGGTAGAATAATACTTAATAAAAATACATAAAAAACTTAATCAATATGCATAACAACTTTGTCTTGTCGTTCAATTGAATCGACGTGTGGGCGGGGCTATAAAAGAAGAATTCCGCTTTAATGAATTTCCTAAGAGGCGATAGTGTAACGTGGCTACAACGGGGTCAAACCCAGAAAACAATGGTCTTCTTAAAAGGCCATATTTTTATATGGATTAAGATTTTCCATACTTACAGAGAATTTAAAAGTACAATTTATATTTAAAATATACCGGCTGATATCTATCATTTTGGTTTTGTGGCTGTTGCTGCTACTGTATCTGGGGGTTTTAGTTAGGTTTCTTGTGTCTTTGGGGTTGTACTTCTTTTTTGGGTTGGTTGCTCACCAGCTCGATGTGATGCTGCAGATGATTGGGCTTGTTCTATGGTGCTAATTTAGTTGGGATCATATTGCTTAATATGATACTTGTGCATCCATCTTCTTTATTGATGTATACTGTTATTCTTTTGCATTTATAAAATTCCTTTTTGCTAATTAAAAAAAAAAAAAAGAAAAAACGAGGGAATTTAAAAGAGTCGTAAAATCCATCATAGGTCCTGTTTCAATGATCCGAATTATTCACTTTTTAAGACTTGTTGAGTAGAATATTCATGCAGAAATTAAGATAAACGGACATGAGTAGCTATATGTTTGAATTAAATTTGTATTACAAAAAATAAATAGTTATTTTTAAAATTATATTTATCATCCATTTTCTTAAAAACAAATATGATTCAAACATCATGTCTAATCATTTTATTTTTTGCATGAATATTTTCCTCAACGAGTTCAAAAGAGTGAATAGTTCAAATCACCGCAATCGGTTTTAAAATGGATCTACCAAACTCAAACACTCAAAAAATGATTCATAGCTCGAAAAATTTTTCTAGCTCGAATAGCCTGACTGCCCAAAACGACGTCGTTGTGTGGTAGTTTTTTTTTTTTTTTTCTTCCTATTAGATCTCTGAAACAGGGACAAAACAGAGGGACGAAAGAGAGAGGAAGAGAAAGAGAAAGAGAGAGGAAGAGAGAAGAAAGAGAGAGAAGAGAGAGAGCCCATTGAGTTTCTTCTTCTTCTTCTTCTTCTTTTAGGGTTTGAAATCGATCAATTTTATCGAAATCGATGGATATGGAAATCGATGGATGTTGATGTTGGATGATGATGATGTTGATGAAGATGTTGTGATGATGATATTGATGAAGATGTTGTTGATGATGATGATGTGTTTGATGATGATAATGTTGATGAAGATGTTGTTGATGATGATGCATTGATGAAGGTGTTGTTTGTTGATGAAGATGATGTGTTGATGAAGCTATTGTTGTTGATGAACCAGCTTTTTTCTTCTCTGTGTGTGTGTGTGTGTGTGTGTGTTCCAACTTTCTCTTTCTCTCTATCTGTGTGTTCTTCATCTTCAAAGAGAGAAGAGAAAAAAAAAAATCCAAAACGACATCGTTTTGGACTCGGGCCATTCGAGCCATCTTCTTTTCGAGCTACCAATCGGAACTGCAAACACTCTCTCAAGTTGAGATGATTACTTGAGAAAAGCCAAACCTTTTCTTATATTAAATATGGGCTTCTCTTCCTCTATGGATTAAAAAGTATTGTTTGGACCTATGGAATAGATCACTGGCTTATTTTGATGATCCAAACAGTTCATTTTATCAGGCCTTTCATGTATATTATTTTATACAAAAAAATTTGCTCAATTCAATATCGTAACCTATTTAATTTATCGCATTTGTACTCTAAAAAAATGAATGACAAATGTGTTTTTAAAATAAACATTTTTTTTTTTGGATAAACGCGATAAAGTAAATAATTTATGATTATTAAATCAACTTAAATTTTTTTGGAAAATTATGCAAATGGTCCATGTAGTTTACATAATGTGTCAAATTTGGTCACTGTATTTTAAATTCGATTTTACCCCTTAATTTAATGGATTGTGTCATATTGGTCTGATAAATAATGGTCGTTAGGTTTGATAGACGGAAAGTCGTCACGTGCTCAAACGATGTGTCAATTTGGTTCTTGTGGTTTACACAATCCCTGTTGTTTTAATTTGCTCAATTTTGAGAGGGACCAAATTAACATATCGTGTAAACTACAAGGACCAAATAAACACATCGTTTGAGTTTCCGTCTACCAAATCTAACGGTCGTTATTTATTGAACCAATATGACACAATCTATTAAATTAAGTGGCAAAATCGAACAAATTAATATAACAGGGATCAAATTGACATATTGTGTAAATTATAAGGACCATTTGCATAATTTACTCCATGTTTTTTTTTTTTTTTTTTTTGTATGACATACATGAAAAATCCTACAAAAAGAAAAAAAAAGAAAAAAAGAGAAAGGGTCTACATCGTTAAAATGGAACCTATGGTGAGTCCAACGGGCCCAAACAACACCATCTAGTCTAAATCATGAACGGGAGGGAAACATGTCATTTTCTATTAGTTTTAGCATACCTTATATGTCAATATTTTACTAACATATTACCCGTGCTATGCACGGGTATAATAAATAATTAAAAATTAGTTTTTAAATTAAAATAATAATATAAAATTTATTTAAAATATGTATTGAAAATAATTTATAATCAATTACTCCCTCCGCCCTATTTTGTTAGTCCACTTTTCCATTTTAGTGCTCGTATGGCAATAATTTTTTTAGTTGACTTTTTGATTTTTTTGACTTTTTTAGCCTGAAACCTTTTTAGTTGTTTGGTATTCTTGTTTGGATTTTTTGGCTTTTTGGCTTTGGAATGGTGTATTTTTTTTTTATTTTTTTATTTATTTTTTTTTTTTTTGTCTTTCACTTATTTTGTCCTTTTGTGATTTTTTGATTTTTTTTTTTTTGTAATTTTGTGATTTTTTAGTCCAAAACGTTTACCAAACGACCCCTAAGTTTATCCTAAAATATTTGTCCATTTTCAATTTTGAGATACGAAATTTTGTTAGATTTTCAAAATTGCCCACTAAAATTATTATAAACACATTTTAAAATTCAAGCAAAAGGACAATGGTGGAAAAAAACATTTCAAAATTTGAATTATTACGTAATGATTGCATGTATCTTTAATAAGTTAAATTTTCTATAATCAACAAACAAATTTGGATGGAGGGAGTAAATTTATTCATTTTTTTTAATATAAAAAAATGTTTTTATTCTGATGTCATTAATTGTATTATAAGTTTTTAGTAAAAAATTGCAAGTCATAATTTAATCAGTAAAAATTAAAGAAAAAATTACAAAAATTATATTTATGATATAATATAAATAAATTTCGTTTTTATAAATTTTGTAATTTTAATTTAACATATGATAGTGGTAAATTACATTTGTTAATATACAAATTTTTTCTTATTTTGTAAAGCCTAAAAATTTGTCTACTCAAAATCATAAATTGTCTTATGTCATAACTCTTGCGTGAAAATAGATTATGATTGACTTGTGATATTCAACTAAACATTAGAAGAGAGCTAGAAGGTGGTCGATTCAATATTTATATCAATGTAACTTTCATCTAATCATTAAAAATTATCTTGATCATTAAAAATTGTCTTGATCAATTATTGATCAGTATGAGCTAGTTTCGGGTTCCAATATTGGATTAAATATTAAAAATATTCTCAGAAAATCTAGTTCAAGTCAATTTTTTTCTAACAATTCTTGATTTAAACCTATAATATATCATATTTTAATAACTCAATATCATAATATATATATATATATATATGTATATAATCTTCATGTTTATGGTGCTTTTTATCAATCAAAAAAATATATATTTATAAAAATTAAGAGAATTACATTTGAACAAATTATAACATAAAATTTTTACTTTAAAACCTACACATTTTTTCTTTTTACTCTGTCACTAATCTTTGAGATAGCAACTAAAACAAATTTCAATAATTGTTATATGAAGAGACATGTGTGATAAGAGTTTGTAGTACACAGCTTTAAGAAGTACTATTAATTGAAAAAAAAAATTGTAAAAAATAAAGAATTTTGAAAAAGTAATGTACCCAACTTTATGTTATGTTTGTTTCATATATTTAGGTAGAAATTTGAAGAGAGAGAGAGAGAGAGAGAGAGAGAGGAAAAAAAGATAGTATGTGAAATATGAATGAAGTATAACTATATTTTATTTAATTTCACACATCTTTTCATTTTTCTTTTCAAAATCCCTACCCAAAACATGAACCAAACACATCATCAATATTTGAAAGAAGTTTTGAATCCTTTATTGTATTGATATACACCATTTAAAAAAAAAAAAAAAAAAAAAAGGGCAAAAAATCTTACCTTAGGCTATGAAAGCATAGCTTAGGGTTTTAAGGAAACAAAATTACCCGTCTAAGAATATATTTAAAAAAGGAAACAAAATTAGGGGGATCACTAGTCAATAATCTTGTAAAAATATGAGATAGGTTAATTGGTTACGAAATTTTTTACAATAGGACAACAACCAATAATTTTTTTTAATATTTTTATTTAATTACTAAAATTTGAAATTTTCGGATGTAACTTTTGAGATTTTACTGTCTTTATTAATGAAATGTCTCTTTGCTATAATATAGATATATAGATTGAAATATTGATGCATATAAAACTATTAAACATCAAGAAAAAAATCTATAGAAGATGTGAATTGATTCCTACATTTTAGTGATGCACAATTTTAAATTTTAAAACTGATTAGTTAACTTTCATTTTCAAATTTCTAACTTTAAAATTTTAAATAGATCAATTAACTTTCTTTTTGAAATGTGTAAATCAAGGCATAATAAGATTATTTTTTAAATGATTCAATAAAAGCTAATCAATAGAAGTTTTTTTTTTTAATTATTTAAAAAATAAAAAAATCTAGAAAAATAGTATGAGGGTTTTGAGTTTCGTAGGGTTCATCTCATTAGCAACCTTCTTTTGGTTATATAATATATAGATATAGATTGGAGACAGACATGAGTGGCAGGACTTATTATACCAATAATGTGTTTTACACATGAAATAATAAACTAAGGTCTCGTTTCAAAACATGTTATTTTAGTAACTTTTTAGTTTTTTATGAAAAAATGTGCATAAAAGTAGAGAGAGTGATATAACAACTTATAGTGACTTTTTGATTTTTTGACTAAAATTAAAAGTTGCTAAACGAGGCCTAAGTGGCCTTTTGGGATGTGGTTTATGAGTTAATTTATTGGCTTTTTGACTTGTATAGGTTATATTACCTCTCTACTTTTTATATGTTTTTTTTCGTAATATGTACAAAAAAGTCAATTTCTTTGACACTTCCCAAAGCATCCCTAAAAGTAATTAGAACATTTGTAGTTTGCAATCTATATATTTTATGAGCAAGGATCCCCTGTACCCAAAAATTTCTATCCCCCTGTCCCAAATCACTCACAACTATTGGATCATTTGAGAATCCCAAGATTTGAGAATCCCAAGACATATCCAATGGTTGTAAGTGATTTGGGACATGGGGACTATAGCGATCTCGGTTTCAGCTTGTCATTTGTGGTGTTCCGGATTCGTGTTTTATGGTATAATATTGTTATCCATGTCTTTACTTTCTTTCACTCTTTGAATTTGAGTATTGGGATGTCTTGGGAGTGTTTGGAACAGGTTGGTTGCAAGTGGTTCAAGTTATCGTTGTCCAGAGATTTGCCTCTTCGCTCGAGCTAGCGAGTGCGTCTGAAAAACATCTGAAGCTATGTATTCTACGCTCGAGCGACGCTTCTTGCGCTCGAGCGAGGAGACTTATTGTGTCTAGTCGCTCGAGCGACCATTCCTTCGCTCGAGCGAGCCTGTCATATATCAGTTCACAGCAGCACCGTTTTGCTTCATTTTTTTCGATCCCTTTTCACTCAAAAACCCTAAATCAGCTCCTTCTCTCTCTAGGGTTCGACTTCTCTCTACAAATACACCTAGATCTAAGGATCTCTTCACCTTAGTATCTTTGGGAAAAATGTAGAGGGCTGCAAGAGCTTCATTTTGATCCAAGAAGAAATTGGTTTCGTCATCTTTGAAGTTCCACCTTGTTGCTTGGGTTTTCTACACTTGAGGTAGGGATTTTCTTAGAGTTATATATATATTTTTGCAAGATCTGGATGATTTTCGAAATCATCTTTCGATAGCTTTGAAAATTGATTCTTAATACAAGAAGTTGAGCGATTTTGAAAATGGGTTTGTCTCTTGTTCTTTTAAAATGAACTTATGGGTTTTGATCTTCGTTGATTGAAGAAAAGATGATTTTGTAAAATTTTCTTTCAAAAGATTTGAGTTGTATAGTTTTGGTGAGAAAACCTAGAATTTGGGGATTTTTTTTTTAAGAGAATGAAAATTCATGAATGATATTGTTATATTTATTTTGTGTGTCAAAATAAATGGATGGAAAATCTCTTATTTATATTTATAGAAATGATGAATTTCAAGGAATATAAGAATTGTTGTTCATTTTGGAAATTATTGTTCAAAATGTTGAAATAGTCTTGAAATAACTAATTGTTGAGGGTACTTAAGAAGAGGAAATTGTGTTATTCCTTGGATGATGAATTGGAATAAAAGTATTTATATTCATCTTGTGTTATTGACATATCAATTCATTTGATTACATTAAATTTTGAAAGTTGATTTGAAAACTTGTATTGAGAAAAGAATGTTGAGAAACAAGTTTCCATGGGTTTTGGGGTAAATATGGTGGTAAGTCTTGACAGGTGGTGTAGATGAAATTGAATAGGTGTCGAGCCTTCCAGCTAATACTGGTAAAAATGACAGATTATAGGTGTCGAGCCTTCCAGTTAATACTGGTAAAAATGACAAATTGGTAGTACTTATATAGTCTACTTGCAGACACCAACCTAGGGATTACTAGAGTTGTATTTACCGCTCTTGAAATGAATTGTTAAGTTTTGAAGAATTGAAATTGCATGATATCATTGAGCATGATGGTTTTCAAAGATAAAGATGTGATTTTTTTTTAAAAGGGCATAGCATGGTATGTGCATTTCATCTCTTGAGACTTGTATAAAATGTATATACTTTATTAAGGATTTCCTATTGGGTTTTATGCTCACCCTATGGGTTTTTGTGCAGGAAAATATGTGGTGATGCCACCTAACTAAAGGCAAGGAAATGTGTGTTGAGAGTGCGAGGCTCTCATTTTGCCGTAACTCTGTGTGTAAGCCAAGGGCTGTATGTGTGTGGGTTTGAATAACTGTTTTGTGTAACCAGGTTCAAGCCTTGGAAACTTGTAAACCCTTGGGGGTATTTATTTGTTTATTTACTTGTTGTTGGATTAACATATTGTTGCATGAAGAACTATTGTATCATGTAATGTAAGTTTGGAGATTTATATTCTGTTTTCCTTGAAAGAGCCATGATTGTTGGATTATCATTTGGGCTAGAAATTTGGGGCATTACAACTTGGTATCAGAGTTACCGGGTTTGAATACTTAGAGCTTGTGGGAAGTGGTTGTTTAACCACAACGGGTTCATTTAACATGTTTAGGAAGTGTTATGCATTTTGTGACTATGTGATAACATGCTTATGTGACTAAATGGGTGTGGGATTAGACTTTTGGGATGTTGTTTGCGCCTGTTAAATTCCTTGAGGTCTCATTAGAAGGGTACTTGATCAATACTCGTTCTACTAAGAATTCTTGATTTTTCGTGGGACGGATTTCATCGTAAAAGAATAGTCCGTATGTGTTTACATGACTAAGTGCTTATATGGAGTGAAATTGAACTATGTATATGGTTGAGAAATATATGGAATTGTTGTAGTCGAATGTGTGAGTCAAGTTACAAGCACATATGAGTTAATGTGCTAAATTATTTCTCTTGTGTCCTTTATTAGGATGTCAGGAAGGGGACAAGTCTGTGGTGGCAGAGACGGGAGGCGTGGTAGGGCTCGCTGAGCTGGGCATGAGGTACAGGTCCATAGGGTTTTGGTGCAAGAAGAAGGGTTCAATCAAGCTAATATGGCCGAGCAAGTAGGCCAAGCTAATGTAGCCGAGCAGGTGGGATAAGCGGGTCAAACCGCAATGGGGGCCCTAGCTCGAGAAATGGTGTAGACACCCCATTTTTGATTGACCTTAAAAATTAGACGTCATCGATTGAGCGCTCGATGATGGTGCATGTTGTGCTCGTTTAAAGGTTTCGGAGTTTTGGCTAAGAGCCTTGCCTCCGAGCCTCTGAACTCTTTTGTGCTTCGGCTCGGTTTGTGGACCGAACTTTGTTTCTCTTCCCAGAGGGAGGGAGAGGTCTTGCAGACCATCTCTCTGTGGTCGTAGACTACTTTTCGTGGTCGTAGGCCACTTTTCCTGTTTGGAGACTAGTTTCCGGTTTTTAGAGCCTTCGGCTGCGCGCCTTGTCTCGGGACCGCTTAACGTTCTCCGTTTGGCGTGGTTTTTGAACCACACCTCGTTGCCTCTGTCTAGAGGAACACTGTGGTCCGGGAGACCACTTTTGTGGTTACATACCACTTTTGGTGCTCGACAGCTAGTTTTCAGGGCTTTCGGCCACGTGCTTTGCCTCCCGATCTCTTGTCTTGCATCCCCTTTGGTTTGTTTTTGGTACAAACCTTGTTTTCCTTGTTCGGAAGGTGGTACAAGGGTGGGAGACCATTTTTTCTCCTTGAAGACCACTTTTCCTTCTGCCAACCAGTTTTCTTGTCAGATAACTGGCTTTCTTGGTCTTTGGACCATCTTTTCTGGTCGGCCACCATACCACCACCTTGCATTTAGTGTGTTGACGTCTCCCACCTATGGCCGACCAGTTTTTACTCTGATTGACCACCTAAAGTGGTCGGCCAACCACTTTTACTAGCAGGCTGACCACTTCAAGTGGTCGGTTGCTTTTTGACACCTTTTTGGAGATATTTTCCTCCAGCTGGCACAGCTAGAGGACTTCAGGGCCATCCTCCATACACGTGTATGGAGGGATTGCCTTGGGGCTTAGCTTCTCCAAGAAGCTTTGCCTTTCCTCTTCTATAAGAGGGAGGCTCCTCCTCCCTCCTCTAGGTTCAGAAAATCTGAGGGAGAGGGATAGATATAGTCTTGTATCTATATTGCCTTGTTTGCTTCATTTTTGTGCTCAAAAGTGTAGATTTGTCTTAGTTTTGTGCACAAACACACACTTAAACACCTTGCTTGTGTTGCTGAGGCTCCTTGAGGTTGTTTTTGGTGTTCTTGGACTGGTTTAAGTTCAAAAAGTCTGCTGAAGTAGCAGTTATAAAGAGGGTCTTCAAGGGTGAGCTTTTGACCTTTAAATCCCCCTTTCTTGCTTAAACTTTTAGACTATCTTGCATGATGTTTTAAGCTTAGCTCATAGCTGATAAAAGTTCTGTTTTGGCATGCTTAAAAAGTTTTTTTAAGATCACTTTTGTGTTTGGGATTGTTTACCCCCTCTTAGGCCTTGTTTGGCCTTGTTTTTGAGCCTTTTTTTTGAGCTTCGGGACCACCTTGTATTGGCCTTCTCACCACTGAAATCCAGAGGGATTTTAGTAGTGGGGATGGTGTTTTAAGGTCCTAAGAAGGGGAGGGCCATCCCCTCTCCTTGCATCTTCAATACATGCCTTAATATGCCTCATGTTTGAGCATCTTTTCTAAGTGTATGTTGGTCACATCTTAGCTTGTATTTGTGGTTATTTTGCTAAGGCATACCACTATTTTTACTTGCCTTGGTCACTTCATGCATGGTTAATACACTTGTAGTGTAAATCACACAATCTAGTCTTGTATGCCTCATGTTTGAGCATGTCTTTCTAGCTTGTTTTGGAGCCATCTCAGTGGGTTTTTGGAATTTTTTTAACATGCCTTAGATCTGTTTTGGGTTGGTTTGGTTGGCTCTTGCATGCCTAATACACTTGTAGTGTAAATCCCTTAAACTAGCTTTGTATGCTTCATGAAGTAGCATGTCATTTTAGCTTGGTTTGAGTCCATTTTAGCATGCCTTTGGTGATGTTTTACCATGTCATACCTCTGTTTAGGTTTGGTTTGGTTAGCCTTTGCATGCTCCTTGCACTTGTAGTGCAATCCCATGAAATAGCCTAACATGCATCATGTTGTAACATGTCATTTTAGCATGCTTTTGGGTTAGCTCTGAGAAGACTTTGTTCATGTTTTAGCATGTTTAAGGTCTGATTTATGTTGTATTGGTCATCCATGACTTGCTTTGCATAGCCTTGGTTCAATCTAGCTTATTAGCCTTATGTATTGAATCCTCTAGAATGCATTACTTGGCTTATTTCAGTGATTTGGCATCACTTGTTATGTGATTTCAGTCCATGTTTCATGGCCATACACTTGCATCTTTCACTTATTCAATGCGTTGGAGGGTTTCCTCCTTTATGCCTTAACATGAACCATTGCGTATGCCTTCATGCCATAGCTTGCGAGCCATCATTTCAATGTGTTTTTGGTGTTATTATGCCATGATATAACTCTGATTTTTATTGCTTAAGTCATCCCATGCTTGGTCCTAATAGGTGTAATGTAATCCATCTTATTTGCCTTGCATGTATTGTGTCTTATGCCCCTCATGCTAGCATGTTTTGGTTTCCTTCCATACGTGTTTTAGACTCATTTTGACATGTACTAGGACTGTTTTGGGTCACCTTGGTCACATGCTTCATGTTTTCTATACTTGTAGTACAAGTGTTCTTGCTTGCCTCAAGCTTTGAGCACCATTTCATGCTTCATTTGTATTGTGTACATGATTTGGCATCACTTAACATGAAATTTTAGCGCCTATAGACTTGCCATGTTCTCGCTTCATTCATGCTTTGAATGCCTTTAAGTATTGTGCATTATTGCCTTACTTGTAGCCTTAGCTCGTATGCTTGCATGCCTAGGCTTTTGAGCCCTCATCTCAGCATGTTTAGGCCCTTGTTTTGACCTATTTGAGCTCTGTCCATGCTTAGTTCATGCATTTGTGCCATATATTGCATGCCTCCTTTGTAGTCCTCTTTACTAGATTCATGCTTTAAAGACCCTACCATGCCATACTTGTGTTGTTTGAATGATTTGGCATCATGTCTTACCTCATTTCAGTGCATTTAGTGTTGCTACACTTCCACACTTTTCACTCTTTAAGTGCTCTTGAGAATTGCAACTTGGTGCCTCAATTGGTGAGCCAATTGGCATGCATGCTTGTATGTGTTTTCGGTGCCTTCATTTTAGCATTATGGCCACTGATTTGGGCATGATTGAGGTCTATCCTTTTGGTTTAAGTCCATTAAGTATACCATGTATATTGCATTGAGCATGCCATGCTTGGTATATTACATAAGTTGCCCTTGTTGCATTGTATTGTGCATGCATGCATTACATTGTGTTGAGAACCCTTATGATTGCCTTGCATTGAGTATGCCATCTAGTTCTTAGCATTTAGCATTGTGTATGCCATGTTAATCCTTGCATTGTGTATGCTAGGTTGCTAGTTGCATTGTGTATGCCATGTAGATCATCGCACTGTGTATGCCATGTTCATCGCATTATGTATGCCTTATACCTTGCATTGTGTATGTTTAGGTTACATAATGGCATTATGCATGCTAATTGATATTTGCATTGTGCATGCCATTAGCCTTGTTAGGTTGTTCGAGTTGCATTCTAAGGTTGCATTACATTGCATTGTGCACGCCATGTTATGTGTTGCATTGTGTTTGGAATAGGTGTTAGTCCAAACACGAGAAACGAGGGACGTTTCATACTTCACGTGATAAAACGTGCCTCAATTCTCGGTTGCCGACGCTCTTGATCATACATGATAGAGTTTTAGGCTTTATGTGTTTACTTGTGCATTCATTTCATATTGAATTGTGTAACTTCGCCTCTCGGCCATCATGCATGGAAATGCGCGATTGGTGGCCCGAGGGTCGAGAACCACACCCTCCTTGAGTTCATGACATGATAGGGAGGGTGGTTGTGCACACATATCTTGCAAATACATTGCCATGCCCTTTCTTGTTCTCTGTTGCAGAAAACTGGGATTCAGCAGCAACAACTGGCTGGCCAGCCAGAAAAAGTAGCTGGCCAACCACTTTTCTGGTTTTTCAACAACCAAAAGTGGTCAGCAGGTGTTTCTAAAGACCAAAAGTGGTCGGCCACCCTCCCACAGGACTCCCAAGGTGAAGTTTCAACTTTCTGGAGCTTGGTGCAAGTTTCTGAGAACAAATGAAAATAAAGGCAAATCAGGGCATCGCATTGGATTTCCGAACAAGGTGACCGGGCTTGCATGCATCCAATCTTCTCCCTTCGAGAACCTCCTAATTTATTGTTTTCCTTAGCTGCCATGCTTAGATAGCTAGGTTTTGTTTTGGTCTGTACCTTTAATAGTTAATGCATTTAGCTATTTCAATTTGTTTTGTAATAATTAGTTAACTAGGATTAGTTAATTAATTTGTTGTGTAATAATTAGTTTAATTAGCTTAGGTAAGCTAGTTAGCTCTTTATTTGGTCTCTCCCTCGAGAGGGCCAACTGTTGTAATAAGCATGCGTGTGTGTGATGCATGTCTTCCAACCCCCATTTCTTTCTCCTTTTTACTTAACCGCTTACGATGGTCAGTTTTAGGGCATATTTCATTTAGTATCCTTATGCTATGCATGTTTGCATCATTCATCTGTATTGCATGCATCGGGCTTGGCGCATCATACTAACTTGTATTTCAATTCCAATTTGAATACATGTATCAAGTATTGCATTTCAAATGACACTCTTAGGATAGCCGAGCCTATCTTAGTTGCATTTTCGCATGTGTTGCATTAGCCATCTTAACATGAACTAGGATCATGCATGATTTCTAACTAGTTCTTTGTTTTGGCTCGGAGTACACTGTGAGTGCTTACGCTTTAGCATACTGCATGTGTGTTAATGTTGCCATAAAAGCATGCTTGCCATGAGGCTAACTGCTTATTTGCTATAACTACCTGAATGTTTGTGGGTGAAGGTTGGATTACATGAATTGGGACAATTCATCGAAATCCGCATTTTAGCCTACTTGCGAGTAACAAACTTCAAACTATTTTCCAAACAAACAGATATGCGATACTTTATTCCAAATTAGGCGATCTAGTCTATACTTGTTTTGCTGTGCGCATCACATAGTAATTCTAGCTAATTAACCGGAATAAGAACGCATGTGTTTTCAAAAACAAAATATCATGTTTAGTACAGGCCGATCTTTGATCGGGTGAGCGGGGGTGCTCATTAAATGACCTTCCCCAATCGTACCCAAGTTCCCGAGCCGAGGCAACTTTGGTGATGACAGACACATGGCCTTAGGTACGAGTCAAGGTTTCCTAAATTTTTCCAAAATAAAACATTTAGGTGGCGACTCTGTATTTGGCAAAGCAGTCCATGTTTGGCACTTCTTTATAAAAATCAGTTTTTCAAAACGATTTGTTGAATTTGGACTCTTTGGTGATTTATCGATCTTACATCGCACATTGTAAGATTAGATTCAGAACCGTGACATTTGAGTCCAAACTGTAGTAGCTAGAGAACAAAATGAGATTCTCTCGGGAGTTCTCTGGGGCGCATCTACAAATGGCAGGGGCTTTAAGAGAGTCTATGAACTTGTTGAGGGTGGAGAATCAAGCCCGAGAGAACACCGCGAAGTCAAGGGCGAGTTTTCTTACTAGAGAATTCTTGCGGACCAAACCGGATAAGTTCCATGGTGGCCCCGAACCCAAGAAATCGGATGAGTGGCTCGAACAAACTGTGAAGACATTTGAGAAGCTTCACATCGAAGATAGTGAACTAAGAGTGACTCTAGTGAGTTACTACTTTAAGGGAGAAGCGGGTCAATTATGGAAATATGCCAAGGATAGAGTGGAGCCGATATGGGAAGCCTTTGCGGTCGCTTTCCAAGATAAGTACATACCTCCCATTGCTAGGGAGAGATTGAGGCAAGAGTTTAAAGACCTCAAACAACTCAACATGCCCGTGGTCGAGTTTGAGGCGGTCTGCTCTAGTTTGTCCAGATTTGCACCAGAGTTGGTGGCAACGGAAGAGCACCGTTGCATTGAATTTGAAAAGAAATTGAAAACAAAAATTATGTTTAAGCTTGTCGGAAATATGATTCGGGAATATGACCGTCTTGTGGAGACGGTGACACACGTAGAAATTTCCATACAAGCCGAGGAGGAGAGGCTTCAGAGTTCGAGGTCTAGAGGCCAAAAGTCTCAAGGAGACTATAGGCAGAACAAGAAGAGCAAGAACACCTATCTATCCCAGTCCCAACCTCAGCAGTCTAGATCCACTTTTTCTTTGCCTAGTACGGGTTCGGGAAAAAGTGCATCGAGTTGCTTCTCGTGTTTCAAGTGTGGCCAACCGGGTCACAAAGCCTTCTCATGCCCACAGAAGGGAGAGGGTAGTTAATGTTACCACCACCTAACCAATCTCAAAGTCAGTCTCAGTCTCAGAATAAAGGTCAAGGGTTTAATGGTTATTAGTGTAGTCAGCCGGGGCATATGAAAAGAACTTGCCCACAATTGGAAGGCGCATCTAGCGCATCAGGGTCGAGGCAGACTCAGAGCCACCAGTAGGCTCAATCAGTCCAAGCTTCACGAGTTAATCAGGGAGCCGCTTCGGCTCAGTCAGTACAACAGGTCTATGCTTCGAGAGGGAAGCAAGTCAATCAGGGGCCACAGGGGCGCGTGTATGTTGTTACTATGCTAGAGTAGTTACCAGAATCCTCAGTTGTGAGAAATATTTTTGTTGTGTGTAATTCTTTGGCTAATGTATTGATAGAAACGGGTGCATCTCATTCTTTTATATCTATTGCATTTGCTTCTGCATTAGGGTTAGATGTAGCACGGTTAGTGCCTCTACTTAGAGTAGAGTCACCTGTTGGGGGTACAGTTGATTTAGGCCGGGGTTGTCGTGATTGTGAAATAGAAGTTGCCAGGCGTCGACTTCCGTTTACTTTTGTGTTACTAGATATGTTGAGTTTTGATGTCATTTTAGGCACAGACTAGTTGTGTTCTTACCAAGCTGTGATTGATTGTTACCGTCAGAGAGTTACGGTGTACACTTCGAGCGGTGATCGTTTCTATTTTCTAGGGAACCGAGTTGATAGAGCCTTGTCGCCAGTTGTTGACCTTCGTAGTAGAAGCAAGCTTAGTGGCCTTCTTGCAATTCTCTTGGATAGTGAGGGTGACGGGGCTCGTGTTGAGTTACCAAGGGTAGTTTGTAAATACCCGAATATCTTTCCAGAAGATCTTACTAGTTTACTACCTCACCGGGAGATCGAGTTCTCTATTGAATTAGTGCCTGGCACAACACCGATTTCCATGTCACCATATAGATTTACACCCGCCGAATTGCATGAGTGGAAGATTCAACTCCAAGAACTTTTAGACAAGGGCTTCATTCGCCCTAATACATCGTCTTGGGGAGCGCCGGCTCTCTTTGCGAAGAAGAAGGATGGGTCATTGCGGTTGTGTATTGATTACCGCAAGTTGAATAAAGTTACAGTTAAGAACAAGTATCCTCTACCCAAAATAGATGATTTGTTTGACCAACTTAGAGGGTCTTGTTGCTTATCAAAAATAGATTTGAGGTTGGTGTACCATCAGTTGAGAGTCCGAGAGGAGGACATTCAAAAGACGGCCTTTCGTACTCGTTATGGCCACTTTGAATTCCTTGTAATGCCTTTTGGGTTGACCAATGCACCGGCCTCCTTTATGGATTTGATGAACAGAATTTTTTGGGAATACTTGGACCATTTTGTGATCGTTTTTGTGGACGACATCTTGATTTGTTCAACCTTTGAAGAGGAACACGAGACTCACTTGCGGGTAGTGATGGGCTTACTTAGTGAGCACCAATTGTATGCCAAATTTGAAAAATGCGAGTTTTGGTTAACAGATGTGAAGTTTTTGGGGCATGTAGTGTCTAGAGAGGGAGTGACTGTGGACTCCTCAAAGATAGATGTCGTACAGGATTAGGAACAATCAAAGAATGTTTTTGAAATATGGAGTTTCTTGGAATTAGTGGGGTATTATCGACGTTTTGTAAGGGACTTCTCTAGGCTAGCTGCACCTTTGACTAGGTTGACTAGAAAGTGTATCAAATTTGTGTGGAGTGAGGCTTGTGAAAAGTCATTCCAAGAGCTTAAGACTAGATTGACTACCGCACCGGTTTTGATAATTCCGGAAAGGGGTTTGAATTACACTATCTATTGTGATGCGTCCGGAGATGAACTTGGTTGTGTCTTGATGCAAGAGGGAAAGGTTGTGGCCTACGGTTCACGACAATTGAAAACTCATGAGAAAAATTACCCCACCCATGATCTAGAATTAGTAGTGGTGAATTTTGCTTTGAAAATTTGTAGGCATTACTTGTACGGTGAGAAGTTTGAAGTCTTCTCCGATCATAAGTCTAAAGTATTTGTTTTCTCAAAAAGACTTGAATTTACGACAACGGAGGTGGATGGAATTTATGGAAGATTATGACTTTGAGTTACACTATCATCCAGGGAAGGCCAATGTGGTGGCCGATGCTTTGAGTCGAAAATTTGTGAGTAGTTTGGCAAGTGTGGCCATTCAGGAATGGGATATGCTAGATATTATTTGCAAGTTTGATTTGCACTTGGGTGAGTCTGGAGAGAGTGCTACCTTATTTACTTTGAATGCTTAACCTACCTTGGTTAGTAAGGTCATAGAGGCACAACGAGGAGATCGTGATGTGGAATCAATCCGTGTTAAGATTTCCAATGGGAAGGAAGAGAAAGGTTTGAACGTTCACTCGGATCTGAGTGTACGTTACCTAGACCATTTGTTTATACCAGAATCTTGTAGAGAGGAAGTACTTTGGGAGTTCCATCACTCACGCCTTGCGGTACACCCGGGAGGCACTAAAATGTGTCATGATCTTAGTTGTCAGTTTTGGTGGAGGGGTATGAAATGGGATGTCGCTTTATTTGTATCGAAGTGCCTTACTTGTTAACAAGTGAAGGCCGAACACCAAAGACCAGCGGGTTTGTTACAACCCTTACCGATAGTTGAGTGGAAATGGGAGCGTGTTACCATGGATTTTGTAGTTGGGCTTCCTAGAACACAACGAGGCAATGACGCTGTTTGGGTGATTGTTGATAGGTTGACTAAGTCTACCTATTTCATTCTGATGTGCACCAGCGACTCAGTTGAACGATAGGCAGAGTTGTACATTCGAGAGATAGTTCGACTTCATGGAGTCACTGTGACTATTGCATCGGATAGGGATCCTCATTTTACTGCCCGGTTGTAGCAAAGCCTTCAAGAGGCATTGGGAACTAAGTTGTCTCTTAGCACTGCTTATCATCTTCAAACCAATGGACAATCGGAACGTACCATTCAGATTTTGGGAGGACATGCTTAGAGCTTGTGTCCTTGATTTTAAGGGGACTTGGGAAAGGCACTTGCCATTGATTGAGTTTGCTTACAACAATAACTACCAAGCTAGTATTGGGATGGCACCATTTGAGGCATTGTATGGCCGACCTTATAGATCACCGGTTTGTTAAGCCGAAGTGGGTGATGCACTGTTACTGGGTCCAGAAATTGTTAGAGAGACAACTGAGAAAGTTGTTCTCATTCGGAAGAGATTAGTTATGGCCCAAAGCCGACAAAAGAGTTATGCTTATAAGAGGAGACGACATTTATCTTTTGAAGTTGGTGTGCATGTGTTTCTAAAAATCTCACTAAGGCAGGGTTTGATGAGATTTGGTAAAAGTGGTAAATTATCACCAAGGTTCATTGGGCCTTTTGAGATCTTAGAGCGAATTGGGGAAGTGGCATACCGGTTAGCTTTACCGCCACAACTTTTGGGAGTTCACAACGTATTTCATGTAGCTATGCTTAGGAAGTAGGAACCCGACCCTTCTCATTTTCTTGATTGGGTTGACTTGGAGGTAGATGAGGATGCCTCTTACGAAGAACGAACAGTTCAAATATAAGATACCCGGGAGCATGTGCTACGAGGCAAAACTATACCGTTGGTAAAGGTGTTGTGGAGACATCATGGGACTGAAGAAGTGACGTGGGAACGGGAGGCGGAAGTCCGCTCCAAGTGTCCGAATTTGTTTGAAAATGTTTAAATGGCTTTTCATTGTGATATTCCCTAGTGTTTGGGGGAAATGTATTAAAATTGTCAAAGACATGTCGTTTTGTGCATTGTTGTTTTAAGCATGAAGTTGTTGAGAGTTGTCTTCATTTTTGGGAAACTTCATGCTTATAAGTATTTGGAAGGTTGTTGTTAATGAGGTAACCATGATGTAATGGTGAGATTTGATTGAGAACTAATGTTGTGATTGGAAAATGAAATAGCGAAGTTTTGATCGCTGAAAATCCTTGTTCGGGTAGTTTGATTTAATTTCGGGGACGAAATTCTTTAAGGGGGGAGTTTATAGCAAACCCGATTTTGGCCTATCATTTGTGGTGTTTCGGATTCATGTTTCACGGTATAATATTGTTATCCATGTCTTTAATTTCTTCCACTCTTTGAATTTGAGTATTGGGATGTCTTGGGAGTGTTTGGAACAAGTTGGTTGCAAGTGGTTCAAATTATCGTTGTCCAGAAATTTGCCTCTTCGCTCGAGCGAGGCTTCTTGCGCTCGAGCGAACGATTGTGTCTGAAAAACATCTAAAACTATGTATTCTACGCTCGAGCGACGCTTCTTGCGCTTGAGCGAGGAGACTTATTGTGTCTAGTCGCTCGAGCGAGCCTGTCATATATCAGTTCACAGCAGCGCTGTTTTGCTTCATTTTTCCGATCCCTTTGTCACTCAAAAACCCTAAATCAGCTCCTTCTCCCTCTAGGGTTCGACTTCTATCTACAAATACACCTAGATCTAAGGATCTCATCACCCTAGTGTCATTGGGAAAAAGGTAGAGGGTTGCAAGAGTTTCATTTTGATCCAAGAAGAAATTGGTTTCATCATCTTTGAAGTTCCACCTTGTTGCTTGGGTTTTCTACACTTGAGGCAGGGATTTTCTTAGAGTTATATATATATTTTTGCAAGATCAGGATGATTTTCGAAATTATCCTTCGATAGCTTTAAAAATTGATTGTGAATTCAAGAAGTTGAGCGATTTTGAAAGTGAATTTATCTCTTGTTCTTTTAAAATGATCTTATGGGTTTTGATCTTCGTTGATTGAAGAAAAGATAAAGTTTTCTTTCAAAAGATTTGAGTTGTATAGTTTTGGTGAGAAAACCTAGAATTTGGAGATTTTTTTAAAAGACTGAAAATCCATGAATGATATTGTTATATTTATTTTGTGTGTCAAAATAAATGGATGTTTGGAAAATCTCTTATTTATATTTATATAAATGATGAATTTTAGGAAATATGAGAATTGTTGTTCATTTTGGAAATTATTGTTCAAAACGTTGAAAGTCTTGAAATGACTAATTGTTGAGGGTACTTGAGAAGAGGGAATTGTGTTATTCCTTGGATGATAAATTGGAATAAAAGTATTTATATTCATCTTGTGTTATTGACATATCAATTCATTTGATTACATTAAACTTTGAACAGTTGATTTGAAAACTTGCATTGAGAAAAGAGTGTTGAGAAACAAGTTTCGATAAATTGGTTTTGGGGTAAATACGGTGGTAAGTCTTGACAGGTGGTGTAGATGAAATTAAATAGGTGTCGAGCCTTCTAGCTAATAGTGGTAAAAATGACAGATTATAAGTATCGAGCCTTCCAGTCAATGCTGGTAAAAATGACAAATTGGTAATACTTGTATAGTCTACTTACAGACACCAACCTAGGGATTACCAGAGTCGTATTTACCACTCTTGAAATGAATTGTTAAGTTTTGAAGAATTAAAATTGCATGACATCATTGAGCATGATGGTTTTTAAAGATGAAGATGTGATTTTCTTTCAAAAGGGCATAGCATGGCATGTGCATTTCATCTCTTGAGACTTGTATAAAATGTATATACTTTGTTAAGGATTTCCCACTGGGCCTTATGCTCACCCTACGAGATTTTTGTGCAGGAAAAGACGTGGCGATCCCGCCTAACTAAAAGCGAGGAAATGTGTGTTGTTAGTAGGAGACTCTCATTTTGTTGTGACTCTGTGCGTAAGCCAAGGGATGTACGTGTGTGGGTTTGAATAACCGTTTTGTGTAACCAAGCCCAAGCCTTGGAAACTTGTAAACCCTTGGGGGTATTTATTTGTTTATTTACTTGTTGTTGGATTAATGTATTGTTACGTGAAGAACTATTGTATCATGTAATGTAAGTTTGGAGATTTATATTCGGTTTTCCTTGAAAGAGCCATGATTGTTGTATTATTATTTGAGCTAGAAATTTGGGGCGTTACAACTTGGTATCAGAGCTACCGGGTTTGAATACTTGAAGCTCGTGGGAAGTGATTGTTTAACCACAATGGGTTCATTTAGCATGTTTAGGAAGTGTTATGCATTTTGTGACTATGTGATAACATGCTTATGTGACTAAATGGGTATGGCATTGGACTTTTGGGATATTGTTTGCGCCTGTTAAATTCCTTGAGGTCTCATTAGAAGGGTACTTGATCAATACTCGTTCTACTAAGAATTCTTGATTTTTCGTGGGACGGATTTCATCATAAAAGAATAGTCTGTATGTGTTTACATGACTAAGTGCTTATGTGGAGAGAAATTGAACTGTGTATATGGTAGAGAAATATATGGAATTGTTGTCGTTGAATGTGTGAGTCAAGTTACGAGCACATATGAGTTAATGTGCTAAATTATTTCTCTTGTGTACTTTATTAGGATGTCAGGAAGGGGTCAAGTCTGTGGTGGCAGAGGCGGGAGGCGTGGTAGGGCTCGCCGAGGTGTGCATAAGGTACCTGTCACGACCCAAACCTGCCCTTATGGGTTTAGTACCGTAACCGGCCAGTAATCCGAGATTACCGAAGGCTTGCTTAATAGTAAGACAGTAATACAGAGTACAGGGGCATGGCGGAAGCCAATACAGTAAATAAACAATGTCCAATGAGCTGTGTCAGTCTGTATGCAAAAAGACTTTTCATGCATAGATACATTCAGTACAGAACAGTATGCACAATATTTACAGTCATTCAGAACATGGACCAAATCCCTATTAAACAGTACGGTACAGTGCTATGTCTATACAGTTATACAAAACAGACACAGAGACTGACGGGGGAAATTAAACCACCCCTAAGCCATAGCTTGGCAGGCTCGGAACCTCGCAGTGTGGCACATAGGTTGGCTTGACAAAACTAGAGTTACCCCGACGCTTCTAGCCACGGTCTGGTGCCTATACACTTAAATATATATATATGAGCAGTGAGCTAAAGCCCAGTGAATAACATAATGCGTAAAGGGGTTTAGAATGAATGTCCTTACAATAACGAAAACAGTTCCTCAAATCAGTATTTCAGTCGTTCAGTCATTCAGTCATATGTGGCACATCCATTAGCATAACAGTACAGTAAATAGTAGGTCTTAAAAGACTGAACAGTAAATGATGGCCATTAATCAGTAAACAGTAGTGGTTCCAACAAGGGAACCGACAGAGATCTCTGTAACATTAAACAGTAGACAGTAGTTGCTAAGGATGCCACAATATAGTTCAGAATATAGGACATACATTCATTCAATTAACAGTATCAGTTCAGAAAGCAGTACAATTCAATTGTTCAGAAGATAATCATTTTGAACATATCTTTACACAGTTGTTACTCACAGAGTTCTGGGCTACAGTTAGGCTAGAGCGTGTCTCCAGATGCCAACCCTACACAGTTTACAGAACGAACACACACTAAATTATACGGTTGGGAAAGATAGTAACTTAATCCCTAATTGCCTCGGTGTGTTCTACATCTATATCCTCATTAAGATGCCTTAAATTAGGCCTAAGAATGCCTAGGATGGAATGAGGATGCAAGGATGCACTTAGAAACACTTTACAAAATTTTTAGAAAACAGGGGTCTCGCTCGAGCGTGGCTTTCTACGCTCGAGCGGACATGCAGACAAAGGAGCTCCGCTCGAGTGTGACTTCCGTCGCTCTCGAGCGGACTGTAAGCTACAGTGAAAATACTGGATGCTCAAAATTCACGCTCAACGGGCGCTCGATCCTCGCTCGAGCATGAGACACAAGTCCTTGCTCGAGCGTGAACTCTCTCGCTCGAGTGGACTGCAAGCTTATGCAAAGTACTGGATGTACGCATTTCACGCTCGAGCGTCACTATACTCGCTCAGCGGAAGGCATGATCACAGAGTGTACGCTCGAGCGTGGAGTTCCTCACTCGAGCGTCGGTCCAAAATCTAGAAATTCTAGATTTGAACCTCAAGCTCAAAACCAAGTTTTAATGCATCAAATTCGATCCTCTTGGGCTAATTTTCTGGAAAACACTTCAAAACTCATAATATTACATGTTTCAAAGATCAATTTGATAAATCAAAGCCCAAAGGTGTTTCAATTAAATCCAATTTCAAACCAAATTTTCATGAACAAGATGAACATGCAACATGCATGAACTTTAAAACAACTTCCAAGCTTCAAAACATGCTCTCATGAGCCAAATCTTTTCAAAATAAGATGAAATCATGGACTATCACACTATTATGAACATGCATGCACCAATTGCCATGAAATCAACATCAAAACACAACAATCCAAACATGCATGCATGAATTAAGCTATAATTCAACACTATTGAACCAATTCTTGACTTAACTCTTCAATACGACATGAACCATACAAGAATCAACTTAAAGACACAATTAAGAGGTTGAATTCCTTACCTAGATCTTCAATTACAAGACTAGAAGCTTAATTAGGCAATTGTCCTTCAATTCTTCAAGTTTTCTAGCCAACTCTCAAGAACACTCACTTCTCTCCCTCTCTCCCTCTTGGTCGGCAATAACAAGGGAATGACTGATGAAATGGTGTGCCTAAGGATGTAATTCAAGCCTCAAATATGGTATGAAGTGGGCCACTAAGTGGCACTAATGTAAATATGTCTAACTCTTATAATTCTTTACCAATTAATCTAATTTAACCATACCAAATCACATTTTAATTAAATATGCCATAAAATCACATAAATTATGATTAACACATATCACTAATTAATTTCATATTCGGCCACTGATAAGGCCTTCAATTTGCAGTTTAAACGTAAAAACATGAACAGATAATCAAATAGGCAACAGATAGAAATGTAGTATAACAGATATACTTAATCAATTCAGTTTCAGCTTCCAGTCAGTCCATCCAGTATTTCAATCAATTCAATTATCCATCTTGATCAGTCTCAGTTTAGCAATAATCGGTAATTAATCGGTAATCAGTAGTGAGGGTTATTACAGTACTGGTCCATAGGGTTCCGGTGCAAGAAGAAGGGTTCGGCCAAGCTAATATGGCCGAGCAAGCAGGTCAAGCTAATGTGGCCGAGCAGGTGGGATAAGCGGGCCAAATCGCAATGGGGGCCCCAGCTCGAGAAATGGCAGGGGCTTTAAGAGAGTCTATGAACTTGTTGAGGGTGGAGAATCAAGCCCGAGAGAACATCGCGGAGTCAAGGGCGAGTTTCCTTACTAGAGAGTTCTTGCGGGCCAAACCGAATGAGTTCCATGGTGGCCCCGAACAAAAGAAAGCGGATGAGTGGCTCGAACAAACTGTGAAGACATTTGAGATGCTTCACATCGAAGATAGTGAACTAAGAGTGACTCTAGCGAGTTACTATCTTAAGGGAGACGCGGGTCAATGGTGGAAATATGCCAAGGGTAGAGTGGAGCCGATATGGGAAGCCTTTCCGGTTTCTTTCCAAGATAAGTACAATACCTCCCACTGCTAGGGAGAGATTGAGGCAAGAGTTTAAAGACCTTAAACAACTCAACATGCTCGTGGCCGAGTTTGAGGCGGTCTGCTCTAGTTTGTCCAGATTTGCACCAGAGTTGGTGGCAACGGAAGAGCGCCGTTGTATTGAATTTGAAAAGAAATTGAAAACAAAAATTATGTTTAAGCATTTCAAAAATATGATTCGGGAATATGACCGTCTTGTGGAGACGGCGACACACGTAGAGATTTCCATACAAGCCGAGGAAGAGAGGCTTCGGAGTTCGAGGTCTAGGGGCCAAAAGTCTCAAGAAGACTATAGGCAGAACAAGAAGAGCAAGAACACCTATCCATCCCAGTCCCAACCACAGCAGTCTAGATCCACTTTTCCTTTCCCTAGTGCGGGTCCGGGAAAAAGTGCTTCGAGTTGCTTCTCGTGTTTCAAGTGTGGCCAACCGAGTCACAAAGCCTTCTCATGCCCACAGAAGGGAGGAGGGTAGTTAATGTTACCACCACCTAACCAATCTCAAAGTCAGTCTCAGTCTCAGAATAAAGGTCAAGGGTTTAATTGTTATCAGTGTAGTCAGCCGAGGCATATGAAGAGAACTTGCCCACAGTTGGGAGGCACATGTAGCGCATCAGGGTCGAGGCAAACTTGAAGCCACCAGCAGGCTTAATCAGTCCAAGCTTCATGAGTTAATCAGGGAGCCGCTTCGGCTCAATTAGTACAACAAGCCCTATTCTCTGAGAGGGGAGCAAGTCAATTAGGGGCCACAAGGGCGCATGTATGCTATTACTGTGCCAGAGCAGTTGCCAGAATCCTCAGTTGTGAGAGGTATTTTTGTTATGTGTAATTCTTTTGGCTAATGTATTGATAGACACGGGTACGTCTCATTCATTTATATCTACTGCATTTGCTTCTGCATTGGGGTTAGAGGTAGCACGGTTAGTGTCTCCACTCAAAGTAGAGTCACTTATTGGGGGTACAGTTGATTTAGACCGGGGTTGTTGTGATTGTGAAATAAAAGTTGTCGGACGTCGACTTCCGTTTGCTTTTGTGTTGCTAGATATGTTGAGTTTTGATGTCATTTTAGGCACGGACTGGTTGTGTTCTTACCAAGCTGTGATTGATTGTTACCGTCAGAGAGTTATAGTGTGCACTTCGAGCAGTGATCATTTCTATTTTCTAGGGAACCGAGTTCATAGAGCCTTGCCGCCAATTGTTGATCCTCGTAGTAGGAGCAAGCTTAGTGGCCTTTTTACAACTCTCTTTGATAATGAGAGTGACGGGGCTTGTGTTGAGTTACCAAGGGTAGTTTGTGAATACCCGGATGTCATTCCAGAAGATCTTACTAGTTTACCACCTCACCAGGAGATCGAGTTCTCCATTGAATTAGTGCCTAGCACGGCACCGATTTTCATGTCACCATATAGATTTACACCCGCCGAATTGCATGAGTTGAAGATTCAACTCCAAGAACTTTTAGACAAGGGCTTCATTCGCCCTAGTACATCGCCTTGGAGAGTGCCGGCTCTCTTTGCGAAGAAGAATGATGGGTCATTGCGGTTGTGTATTGATTACCGCAAGTTGAATAAAGTTACAGTTAAGAACAAGAATCCTCTACCCAAAATAGATGATTTGTTTGACCAACTTAGAGGGTCTTGTTGCTTATCAAAAATAGATTTGAGGTTGGGGTACCATCAATTGAGAGTCTGAGAGGAGGACATTCAGAAGACGGCCTTTCGTACTTGTTATAGCCACTATGAATTCCTTGTAATGCCTTTTGGGTTGACCAATGCACCGGCTTCCTTTATGGTTTTGATGAACATAATTTTTCGGGAATACTTGGACCATTTTGTGGTCGTTTTTGTGAACGACATCTTGATTTGTTCAACCTTTGAAGAGGAACACGAGACTCACTTGCGGGTAGTGCTGGGCTTACTTAGTGAGCACCAATTGTATGCCAAATTTGAAAAATACGAGTTTTGCTTAACAGAGGTGAAGTTTTTGGGGCATGTAGTGTCTAGAGAGGGAGTGACTGTGGACTCCTCAAAGATAGATGCCGTACAGGATTGGGAACAACCAAAGAATGTTTTTAAAATCCGAAGTTTCTTGGGATTAGCGAGGTATTATCGACGTTTTGTAAGGGACTTCTCTAGTCTAGCTGCACCTTTGACTAGGTTGACTAGAAAGTGTATCAAATTTGTGTGGAGTGAGGCTTGTGAAAAGTCATTCCAAGAGCTTACGGCTAGATTGACTACCGTACCGGTTTTGATAATTTCGGAAAGGGGTTTGAATTACACTATCTATTGTGATGCGTCCGGAGATGTATTTGGTTGTGTCTTGATGCAAGAGGGAAAAGTTGTGGCCTACGGTTCACAACAATTGAAAACTCATGAGAAAAATTACCCCACCCATGATCTAGAATTAGCAATGATGAATTTTGCTTTGAAAATTTGGAGGCATTACTTGTACGGTGAGAAGTTTGAAGTCTTCTCCGATCATAAGTCTATAGTATTTGTTTTCTCAAAAAGACTTGAATTTACGACAACGGATGTGGATGGAATTTATGAAAGGTTATGACTTTGAGTTACACTATCATCCAGGGAAGGCCAATGTGGTGGCCGATGCTTTGAGTCGAAAATCTGTGAGTAGTTTGGTAAGTGTGGCCATCCGGGAATGGGATATGCTAGATGTTATTGGCAAGTTTGATTTGCACTTGGGTGAGTCTGGAGAGAGTGCTACCTTGTTTACTTTCAATGCTCAACCTACCTTGGTTAGTAAGGTCATAGAGGCACAACGAGGAGACCGTGATGTGGAATCAATACGTGTTAAGATTTCCAATGAGAAGGAAGAGAAAGGTTTGAACATTCACTCGGATCTGAGTGTATGTTACCTAGACCGTTTGTTTGTACCAGAATCTTGCAGAGAGGAAGTATTTTGGGAGTTCCATCACTCGTGCCTTGTGGTACACCCGGGAGGCACTAAAATGTATCATGATCTTAGTCGTCAATTTTGATGGAGAGGTATGAAACAGGATGTCGTTTTATCCGTATCGAAGTGCCTTACTTGTCTACAAGTGAAGGCCGAACACCAAAGACCAGCGGGTTTGTTACAACCTTTACCGATAGCCTAGTGGAAACGGGAGCGTGTTACTATGGATTTTGTAGTTGGGCTTCCTTGAACACAATGAGGCAATGACACCGTTTAGGTGATTGTTGATAGGTTGACTAAGTCTACCCATTTCATTCCGATGTGCACCAATGACTCATTTGAACGCTTGGCAAAGTTTTACATTCGAGAGATAGTTCGACTTCATAGAGTCCCTGTGACCTTTGTGTTGGATAGGGATCCTCATTTTACTGCCCGATTGTGGCAAAGCCTTTAAGAGGCGTTGGGAACTAAGTTGACTCTTAGTACCGCTTATCATCCTCAAACCAATGGATAGTTGGAACATACCATTCAGATTTTGGAGAACGTGCTTAGAGCTTGTGTCCTTGATTTTAAGGGGCCTTGGGAAAGGCATTTGCCATTGATTGAGTTTGCTCACAACAATAACTACCAAGCTAGTATTGGGATGGCACCATCTGAGGCCTTGTATAGCCGACCTTGTAGATCACCATTTTGTTGGGCCGAAGTGAGTGATGCACCATTACTGGGTCCAGAAATTGTTAGAGAGACAACCGAGAAAGTTGTTCTCATTCAAAAGAGGTTAGTTACGGCCCAAAGCCAACAAAAGAGTTATGCCGATAAGAGGAGACGACATTTATCTTTTGAAGTTGGTGAGCATGTGTTTCTAAAAATCTCACCAAGGCAGGGTTTGATGAGATTTGGTAAGAGTGGTAAATTATCTCCAAGGTTCGTTGGGCTTTTTGAGATCTTAGAGCGAATTGGGGAAGTGGCATACAGGTTAGCTTTACCGCCACAACTTTCGGGTGTTCACAACATATTTCATGTATCTATGCTTGGGAAGTATGAACTCGACCATTCTCATGTGCTTGATTAGGTTAACTTGGAGGTAGATGAGGATGCCTCTTACGAAGAATGAACGGTTCAAATATAAGATACCCGGGAGCAAGTGCTACGGAGCAAAATTATATTGTTGGTAAAGGTGTTGTGGAGACACCATAGGATTGAAGAAGCGACGTTGGAACGAGAGGCGGAAGTCCACTCCAAGTATCCAGATTTGTTTGAAAATGTTTAAATTTCTTTTCATTGTGATATTCCCTAGTGTTTGAGGGAAATGTATTAAAATTGTTAAACACATGTCGTTTTGTGCATTGTTGTTTTAAGCACGAAGTTGTTGAGAGTTGTCGTTATTTTTGGGAAACTTCATGTTTATGAGTATTTGGAACGTTGTTGTTAATGAGGTAACCATGATGTAACGGTGAGATTTGGTTGAGAACTGATGTTGTGATTGGAAAATGAAATAGCGAAGTTTTGATCGCTTGAAAATCCTTGTTCGAGTAGTTTGATTTAATTTCGGGGACGAAATGCTTTAAGGGAGGGAGGTTATAGCGATCCCGGTTTCGGCCTGTCATTTTGTGGTGTTCCGGATTCGTGTTTCATGGTATAATATTGTTATCCATGTCTTTAATTTCTTCCACTTTTTGAATTTGAGTATTGGGATGTTTTAGGAGTGTTTGGAACAGGTTGGTTGCAAGTGGATCAAGTTATCGTTGTCTAGAAATTTGCTTCTTCGCTCGAGTGAGGCTTCTTGCGCTCGAGCAAGTGAGTGTGTCTGAAAAACATCTGAAGCTATGTATTCTACGCTCGAGCGACGCTTCTAGCGCTCGAGCGAGGAGACGTATTGTGTCTAATCGCTCAAACGACCATTCCTTCGCTTGAGCGAGCCTGTCATATATCAGTTCACAGCAGCGTCATTTGGTTTCATTTTTTTGATCCCTTTTCACTCAAAAACCCTAAATCAACTCCTTCTCTCTCTAGGGTTCGACTTCTCTCTACAAATACACCTAGATCTAAGGATCTCTTCACCCTAGTGTCGTTGGGAAAAAGGTAGAGGGCTGCAAGAGCTTCATTTTGATCCAAGAAGAAAATGGTTTCGTCATATTTGAAGTTCCACCTTGTTGCTTGGGTTTTCTACATTTGAGATAAGGATTTTCTTAGAGTTATATATATATTTTTGCAAGATTTGGATGATTTTCGAAATTATCCTTCGATAGTTTTGAAAATTAATTGTTAATTCAAGAAGTTGAGTGATTTTGAAAGTGGATTTCTCTCTTGTTCTTTTAAAATGATCTTATGGGTTTTGATCTTCGTTGATTGAAGAAAATATGATTTTGTAAAGTTTTCTTTCAAAAGATTGAGTTGTATAGTTTTTGTGACAAAACCTAGAATTTGGGAATTTTTTTTTAAGAGACTGAAAATCCATGAATGATATTGTTATATTTATTTTGTGTGTCAAAATAAATGGATGTTTGGAAAATCTCTTATTTATATTTATATAAATGATGAATTTCAGGGAATATGAGAATTGTTGTTCATTTTGGAAATTATTATTCAAAACGTTGAAATAGTCTTGAAATGACTAACTGTTGAGGGTACTTGAGAAGAGGGGATTGTGTTATTCCTTGGATGATGAATCGGAATAAAAGTATTTATATTCATCTTGTGTTATTGGCATATCAATTCATTTGATTACATTAGACTTTGAAAGTTGGTTTGAAAACATGCATTGAGAAAAGAATGTTGAGAAACAAGTTTCCATGAATTGGTTTTGGGATAAATACGGTAGTGTGGAGAAGTGGTTTGGAAATACTCTTCAGATCCTGGGAGACGCTAGTGATCCTCAGCTAGTCACCTGAAAAGATGGAAACACTCCGGTCGGGGGTGCCGGAATTAGCACTCCGACGGGCAAGTTAGTTCAGACACTCAAGATAGCTTCTCTTCTAAGTTAAGTGGAGTGATTCTTACATACCTGTCTAGATTTGTGGTTCTTGTATTTATACTTGCTTTTTGGTCCTCGGGGCCTGAGCCTACTTTTATCCCATTCACCTTATGTTCATTCGGAGCTACTATCCTCCGTCTATTCAGCTTTACTAATGCATTCTCCGTCCTAGTTACGCAATATGAAGTCGAATAGTATCTGATTTCTAGGGTACGCGTCTTCCGACTCTTCTACTTATTCGGCTCCCACATTGCCCCCCAAGCACTTCACCGACGACAGTTGGCTGGAGTGCTTGGTTTTGAATTTCGAAAAGTCAGAGCCAATAATTCGGCGATTGGCCTCATCGTCATGCGGATATCTAAGCGCACCCTTTTCGGTTGTCGTGTCGACTTTCCCCCTTCATGCACGTATCTATTTATTTCGATTTAAAATTTTGACGTCCTTTCAAGTATGTATTTCATGATGCTCATCGCTGGATTGCCTTTTGGATAGTCCCTGCAACTCTGTTTTCTGATATCCTTTTCGCCCTTTGTAAGTTCTCTCCTTCCTTGCTTTGAAGATTCTTTCTAGTTTGTTCCTTCCTTGGCATATTCTCATAAACTGTAGGGTATGGCGAAACATTTAAAAGACCTCCTTTCGTCAGATCAAATAGCTGGCTTCAAACGCCATTTCTCTATTCCTGATGGTGTCCGTCTGTCGCTTGTGGCAGACGGCACTCTTGATATGGAGATGGAGGACAAAACCACGATTGTCTTTCCTCTTCTGTCAATTGCAGAGGGTGGAGTCCGTTTCCCCCTTCACCCGTTTCTTAGGGCTGTGCTTCACTACTGGGGTTTAATCATTTCCCAACCTAATGTGAATTTCTTTAGAATCATAATGGGGGTTATAATGCTCAACCGTCGCCTAAGAATTAACTTTGGCATTCCAGCCATCTGGCATTGTTATGCCTTGGCTAAGTCTTCTGGTCGGCACGGGCGTTTCTTCCTTAGGGCCAAGGATATCGACCATCAGCTGATTACCATGCTTTCCAGTTCTGGAAAACAAGTTGATGATGTTATGGTCGTTGTCCAGGGTAACTGGGAATTTGGCGAAGGAGAGGATCACGTCGACCCTATTCTTAGACGGAGGGGCGAGCCAGGTGGCTGATTGCCTTCTCGCCTTTATTGTTTGTTCTTTTTTGTTGTAAAGCCTCTTCTTTGAGATGTGACGGTTTGGCTTGTGCAAGGAGTAATTTGAAGAAAGTTCTGTCTTCAACTGATGGCGCCATTCTTTCAGATATCGAAGTTGCGCTCAAATATTTCGGCCGTCGAAGTCTTCAGAAACAAAGGAGGTCGGCGCATATTCTGCTTCGTTACGAGCCGACATATACGACCTTCTCGGCGGCGGAAAATATCCCTGTTCCGAAGGGTGAAGATTCTCTTATTGCTCTTATTTTGTCCGACTTCAAAAACTTAAGGCAGGTTGGTTTTGAAGGGTCTGATTCAGAGCGGGATGTAGCTAATGTTATCGCATCAGATCAGTCTGAAATCGAGTTTGACGAAGTATTGAATTCGGCCGATCCCCCATCCACTTCGGGCCGATGGGATCTCTCACTTGACGGCATTGTTCACGGCTTGGAGGGCATTCCCGCCGCAGACCTCGAAGACATGGCCGGGTTAAGCCTGACAAAACTTGCTAGGAAGGCGAATGCGGAAAGGTTGGCCGCGCAGCGAAGAGCGGAGGCCCTTCCGTCTGAAGTACCACCCGCCACCGAATCTCAATTCTCCCTACCTGTTAGCGAATCAGAGTCCGTGCGTGTTGTTGAGGTGGAAACGGCAGAAAATCGGAATGCCGAATCTGCTTTGACTGTACAGGCTGGCCAAGAAGTTGAGGCGGAGAAACACCCTGCCGAGTTTGAGGCCGGCTCAGAAGAACATGGCGGCAAACGTCCTCGATTAGAGGGATTAGACGTGATCGTTCCTTTTATCATTCAGCCGATGATAAAAAACATGCCGGTTTCTTCTGATGCTTCGGCGCTTAAAGATCCAGAAGTCACATTTAGCTTGGCTACGTCCGTGTCGTTGCCGTCTGATAAGGAGGCTTTCCGGGTGGAAACGGATCTGAATGCGACAGCACTAGCCGCCCAATCGGCACTTTTGGTACATTTGAACTTAGCTTCACTTTATCCAAATATTGTCGAAGTTATGATTTTAAATTCTTGTTTTGCAGACCGTCAGATGGATAGCCGATATGGGCCGTCGCCATCGCGACGCCGTCAAAGAGATTAGTCGTTTATGCGAGGAGGTTGGAGGCCAGAGGAGAAGGGCCGAGGTCGAGGCTTTGAGGGCGAACAAGGAAGCCTCGAGGGCCAACGCCGAGATGGACAGGGCTCGTAGCGCGGATCAATTGAGATCGGATGCCGAGAAGAAGGCGGACGCGAGCGAAGATGCGTTCAAATTGACCCAGAAGGCGATCTCCAAACTGGAGGCTGAGTTGGCTGAAATGAAGGCGGCGAAGGAAGCAGCCGACTCGAAGTCTTCCAAAGTATTCGAGGCCGGGAAGAATGCTAGACTCGCCAAGTACGTTGACCAAGTCCCCAAGTTTGAAAATCGGGGGTTCAAACATGGCTGGCACAAAGCCCTTGCTGCTGCTAACTCTTTGTTGATTATGCCAATACCATATGAGCAAGTGGATGTTGAGCCATTAGAGTTTGATTTCGATGGCTGATTCGGCCGACTGACAGTTTTTTGGATGTCGAATGTATTCTTACAGTTTTTTATTTAGTATTTTTCATCTGTTGCTACAGTCATGAGTAAGTCTTTTTGTTTAGTGACTTGAGTATATATGAAAATTTTCATTTCATGAGTATATATAAAATGTTGATGAATGATGTTGCTTTCAATTATGATTAGATCGGCTGCTTAGCTTAGGTATTTGGCCGACCGGATTAATAAAGTAAATCGGCTGCTTAGCTTACGTATTTGGCCGACCGGATTAATAAAGTAAATCTGCCCTTGCCTTAGCCAGGGCGGGAGCTTGGGAAGCCGAATGGGCCTAACTCGCGGGCTGGCTGAGGCACAGATTGATCAGCGCTTGCGCTTGAAAACATGGCCGACCAGATTCATAAATCTGCCCTTGCCTTAGGCAAGGCGCGAGCTTTGGAAGCCGAATGGGCCAAACTCGTGGGCTGGCTGAGGCACAGATTGATCGGCACTTGCGCTTGAAAACATGGCCGACCAGATTCATAAATCTGCCCTTGCCTTAGCCAGGGCGCGAGCTCTGGAAGCTGAATGGGCCTAACTCGCGGGCTGGCTGAGGCACAGATTGATCGGCGGTTGCGCTTGAAAACATGGCCGACCAGATTCATAAATCTGCCCTTGCCTTAGCCAGGGCACGGGCTCTAGAAACCGAATGGGCCAAACTCGTGGACTAGCTGAGGCACAGATTGATCGGCGCTTGTGCTTGAAAACATGGCCGACCAGATTCATAAATCTGCCTTTGCCTTAGCCAGGGCGCGGGCTTTAGAAGCCGAATGGGCCAAACTCGTGGGCTGGCTGAGGCACAGATTGATCGGCACTTGCGCTTGAAAACATGGCCGACCAGATTCATAAATCTGCCCTTGCCTTATCCAGGGCGCGAGCTCTGGAAGCCGAATGGGGCTAATTGGCGGGCTAGACAATTGTCATCCGGCTGTTGACGTTTGGAATTACTGACGCTGCCTCGGGAGAGCTGCGAACATTGAAGGATAACTGGAGCGGGTGCACGCCAGAGGCCCTATTTATTTCTATTCAGGCAACTTGGGAGGGACAAAGATCGACTGAATTAGACGCCGCAATGAGTCGTAGTAGTGAGCCTAAGTGTACGGGAAGAGGAGCGTCCAAGGATCGGGAAACACAGCAGCCCCTTAGTCATCGAAGCAGATCGCCCCGAAAGGACAGGCAATAATGGGGAATTTCTCCGCTCCCACGACCGAGAATCGAGCCTGATGCGACGCCACGACCGTTGAGTTTTGCGGTTTCTATGAGGAATAGACCAATGACGGAGGCGAATCCTATCATTAAAGACCTAGATGTGGCAGTCGAGTTCGCTCGACAGATATTCCCGCCGGAGGTCCAACAATCGATGGTCGGACGTAAAGATTTCGAAGTATTTCGAGACGGCATTCATGGGGCCGTGAAAGGACTATATACTGCTTACGAAGTCAGCATGCGTCTGCGGGAAGCGCGTCGTGAGAGCGAGAAAAAGGATAAAAGGAATCGCAGTCTGGAGATTCGCGCGGAAAAGGCTGAGCGTGAGCTTTGGGAGCTGAAGAATGCTCAAGTGAGCGCATCGGTTGCAGCCGGTCAATCTAAATTGGTTGCTGCAGAGAGAGTAACACGACGGACCTCGGGTTATGAAAAGGGATTTCAGGACGGCCTGAAGATCGGGATAGAGAAGACCAAACAGCGACTTCTTCCAATTGGGATGCGTGGCTACCTTAATAAGGAAATCGGAACGACACTGTTTGAGTTGGGAAATTTCTTCAAACAATTGTGTTCAAAGACATTGAGGTGTTCAGATTTGCAGAAATTGGATGAACAAATCGTACTCATACTTTGTAAGGTTGAGATGATTTTCCCGCCGGCTTTTTTTGATGTCATGGTCCACTTGGCAATTCACTTGCTTCGAGAGGCTATGCTTGGAGGCCCAGTGCAATATCGATGGATGTACCCAATTGAGAGGTATTAACTCAGGCCTTGTATTACTGTCAAATTTTAATTAACGCTTTATTGCTGATATAAAGATTGCAGTATAACATTGTCATCGGCTTGCTTGTTAGGTTGCTTGGCCGTCTAAAAGGGTTTGTGGCCAACAAAGCTCATCCTGAAGGTTCTATTGACGAGGCTTACATTTCCAAAGAATGTACAACATTTTGTTTAATGTATTTGGATGGAGTTGAAACATTGTTTAACCGGCTAGAAAGGAATTATGACATGGGTGACCGTGGCCCAGGGTTGGCGGTATTCACTAAAACTGTATGTCCCTTTGGTCTAATGACAAGGGCATCCGATGTGTCCATAGCTGAACGTGAGATGGCTCATTGGTTTGTCCTACACAATAGCATAGAAGTGGATAAACACGTAGAGTATGAATCCTTCAAACGTATTTATAATGTTTTTGTTGTAAATTGATTAGTCTTTGTCTTAGTAAATATTTTTGAATCGCATTTCTT
Organism: Camellia granthamiana; assembly: GCA_036172215.1. Taxonomy (NCBI): domain Eukaryota; kingdom Viridiplantae; phylum Streptophyta; class Magnoliopsida; order Ericales; family Theaceae; genus Camellia; species Camellia granthamiana. Next base: position 104,044 of record JAXFYN010000299.1, on the reverse strand, counting down.
GTAACTAAGGAGCACAAGAACTTGTTATACCAAAGAGCCGGTGCGTTCGACATCGAAAACAGACATCGGAAAGAATTCCCTAAATGGTTCAAAGATCATGTAAGCTAGTATTCTCATATCCTACCATAAATCGTACATTACGTAAATGTCACGCATGCTTGTAACATGACGCATGTTCTTCATGTAGATGAATGAATTGCGGAGCCAAGTTTCCCCCGAAGCAACTGATGATATGTGGTCATTAGCCAATGGTCCTAGTGGCTTAGTGAACACATATCCATGATGTATTTGTAATGGTGTCCGTTATCATACTATCGACCGTGACAACTGCCGGAAAAGTCAAAATAGTGGATTAGTCGTGGAAGGGGAGCATGAAGGCCAATTAATACACTTCTATGGACACTTGTACAGAGTGTGGGAACTGAACTATTTGTTCAGATGTCGGATTGTATTGTTCCAATGTGAATGGTTTAACATCGGTAGTAGTAGAACTATGCGTGTAGAACCACATTTGACAACAGTTGATGTAACAAGTTGATGGTACAAAGATGACTCATTTGTATTACCAAGTCAGGTTGAACAAGTATTCTATGTTAATGACACCAAATTAGGTACCAATTGGAGAGTCGTAGAAAAGTTCCAACATCGAGGAGTTTGGGATATGCTAGAGATGGATGTCGTACAACCTGATGATGTGTTCCAAGAAGAAGAAATCACCGGGGTCGTACTTGCTATGGCTATTGATGATGATGTGGTTTTGCGTCGACATGATATTGAATCTGAAATTATTCCAATGGAAGTTTTGCAATCTGTCAGAGGTGTAGAAGCCAAGGGTGTTATAGACGATGCCTTCATCTATAATGATGAAGATGGATTAATGAGGGAAGGTGACAACACAAACGAGGAATATGACCTACAAAGTGATTTTGATACAGATGTTGATGTAGAATCTTGATATGAACTGTCCAAAGGTGTTTGACACGGACATGGCACCTTATTAGAAGTGTTCTTCCTTCTAAGGTTGTTTCTAGAAGTGTTATTATCCCTAGTTTTCTAGATTTTGATATCAATGAGAAATTGCATGTACATTTTACTCCTTGAAGGAGGTTCAACTCTTGAGAGTAATCCTGTTAATGAACATAATAAATGCCTAAATTTACCAATCATATTACCTTCCAACGATGAAACTTAAAAATTGTCAGAAAGAAAACTTTACGAGATTAATTTTTTGATAGGAAAATTATAAGAAAACAATATCTTTACAACCTTGTAGCAGTAGTTGAACTGGAATAACTATCTTTTTATCTTGTTTGGTACTAGCTGTTTTGGCTGAGCTGTGAGGACTGTTGTAAAAAAAGCAGTAGCTGTGAGGACTTCCAGGGTTTGAGCATGTAATTGTTTGGTAATAATCTTTTATATCATGCATGAAGAATTTGCTTAGATAGGTAGCCGGTAGGAGCGTTTATTACTCAACCACACCTACTTTTCACAACAAAAATTGGCTAACCTTTTGGTGCGTATCAAATTAGGTAGTTACTAATAGAATAGCTTAGAGCATATTCAAGGAGCTAGGTTGTACATAATGGCTCAGTAACACATTTGTTATACATCCATTTATGTTGTTTGACTGATTTCTTCAACTCTAACTATTCCTTTTAATGAGTGAAATAAAGAACCTGCAGTTTAAAAATCTGGGTTTATTCAGCTGATGATTGAGAAGGGTGATAATTAGTTGAAGGGCACGGGGCATGATCAAGTCAATAAGTCAACATAACTTTGTCTAGTTGCGAAAATATTAGGAATAATTTGAAGAACATTAGTGAATCAATTAGAAATGATACAAGAATGCATACAATGTGAAAGGAAAGACACAATTTTTACTATTAGATTTACTATAAAAATATCCAATAATTAAATCATTGCTTGTATACTTCATTAATTTGTGAATTTCTCATGGTTATGCTGTACTTTTAGGTTTCTTTGTTTTATGAAAATGAAAAAGAAAAATTTATGTCTGATGAATGAATAAAATGTTCTCAGTGTTTGTTATATGCCCTTCCAAATTGCAAGGGATTGCTGCAAGTTCGCAGGCATTATGGAGTGCAAGCACCTGAGTAAATTTTGAGTTGACGTTCACAGTTTTAGTTGAATTGTGGAGACCACTTGCTTCTGTTTAATGTTAATAATTTTAAGTAGTTCCATACATTGGTTTATTCTAGAAGAAACTTGTTTAGTAGCTAATGGTCTATACTGAGTTGATGAAGAATCGGCCAGTTCAGAAAAGCCACTTATCTCATGAATAAGATTTTGGTGAAATAATTTCTGTATGGAACTTCTACATGTTATGCATCCTTTTCTATTCCCTATTCTTTAATTATTCTGATTAATATTTTCATCCTTGGAATTTGATTATTATTGTTTATCATGCAGATTGCTCTAGTAAAGTCCTCATGTGAATTCATGTTAAAAGAACTTAAGCATTGGATGATTCCAGACAAGGTAATTTTTTTCTAAATCTAAACCCGAAACTGTCACATACCATGTTGTCTAGGTAGTCATTCAGTCAGAATTATGTAATGCAATTATTTTCATGTTTTGCAGGTTAAAACCTCAATAACCACTTTTCCATCATCTGCAGAAATAGTGCCAGAACCGTTAGGTGTCGTATTGGTGATATCAGCATGGAATTACCCTTTCTGTATGTTAAATACCCTGTTCCTTACATCCTTATTGTTATTACCTTTTTGTGGTCAACTTATTATAACAACCTCCTCAAAAATAAATAAATAAAGAAAAGAGAGACTTGCATCTCTGTTGAGTTTTGATCCTGCTTACCTTGTTTATACTGGTGAATGCTTGTTTCATAAAAATTCAAAAAATTTATTACACCTTTGGTTCATATGTGCCGACATTCTTTTCTATTGGCTTTGTATCAACATGATCGTGGTTTAAAGTCACTGTATCGGACGATACACAAAGTTAAAATCCCAAAAAAATATAAGCAACATAATGGAGCCATTAGATTTGCAAAACACCTCGCCTAACATAATTTATGTTGTCTTCAATACAGGCTCTATTGAGTTATTTGGTTACAAAGATCAAATAAGAGTTAGATAATATACATTCAGCTCAAACTAAAATAATAATAATAAAAAAAAAAACCAACATAAGGGACCCAATTTGTAAATGTAGATTTAACATTCATTCATGTTAGTCTAGCAGCATCTACATGATGCAAGCATAACATAATTTTGTATAGTGGAATTTCATTATTTACAACATGTGTTGAACTTCATGGCAGTTAGTTGCGATAGAACATTGGCGGCTGCTGATTTTTTGCACAGAGTTTCTAACAAACTCATTTTTTTAGTGTTGCTCATGAATAAGATTTATTTTCCATTTTTTTCTATAACTCATTTTTTTGTTATGATAATGATTGGTCTTATGAATCTCAATTACATTGTAAGAATAAGATTTAGATCAAGCTGTAACCCTTCCCCCTTTTTTTGTGATCTTTCTTTTCCAATGTTATCTCTTGATCCAGTCATTGGAGCTATTGCAGCTGGAAGAAATTTATCAGCTTTCTTGTGTTTGTATATAGTTGAACTAGAATAAAAATCTGCTAATTTTACTTGTTATAACTTAGAACATATTGGGGTTAATTACCATGTAAAGATATAGGAATGTAGACATTGATTACATGTTGAGGTACCTGGTTCACTACTTGGGCTTCATTTCAGTGTTTGAATTCTTGTATTTATGTGCTTGGAGTTCCTTCCTAGTAGTTTATGTTAACCTGTTGTAACTATCTTTTTATCTTGTTTGGTACTAGCTGTTTTGGCTGAGAACGGGAGGTTGAGGCACTTAGAAGCTATTGCAAAGAGATTTATAGAATTGACTATGGCACACATGGGAGAAGTGAAAGCCATTGTGACAACTGTTATCGTAAGTTCTACTCCTGAAAATGCAAATTATTGATTCATAATACCATATGTCACATGGCATACTTTAGAACATCGAATAATAAAACTATCCTCTCCACCCTTTGCCTTCTCTCTCCTCACTCCCCATATTTTTGAATCATTATTGGGTATGTGTGATCTTATTTAGTTGCAGTGGACTAGGGTGACTGCAATTATTTTGGCCCATAATTGCTTGGAAGGCTGGGTTGGCTTCTTAGCTTGAAGTTATTTGCACCTGTTTTCCTATTGCATGTTATGAATTAACCCTGGAGTAGGGAAGACAGTTCATATTACTAGGGTTGGCATGTCATTTCTCTGGCTATGGGGGGGATTTAGTTATGATTTAATGTTGTTATGTTTTTTATTATTTTTGAACAATTGGTGCTCGTCAAACTTCTATTATTATGAAAATTCTATCACAGTTGATGACTTCAAATTTGCAAGTAAATAGTTGGGCATATCATCCCTATACTGTATTGTTGCTTTGTTAAGAGCAGAAAGAGCAGAATTTTTGCTTTGCTTTGTTAAGAGCAGAATTTTGTTAAGAGCAGAATTTGCATATAAACCACAAAGAGCAGAATTTTTGCTTTGTTAAGAGCAGAATCACAAAGAGCTTCTTTTCCTTTTTAAACAACATTAGTTACTAGCTGTATTTCCTAGAGAATTTGCATGACTTGAGATGAATGGGCTGCCAACTTTTTGCTGGCTGATGAGGGTGAAATATGCCTAGCTTAATGTGAATTTTGTAGGCATCTATTTGGAGAGTGCTCTATTTTTTTTGCCCTTCTCCTTGTTATAGTCAGAAATGGAGCCAAAGATTGTTGTGATCATGCCCGGAGATGAGAATCCAAATGTGAGAGCCCTTCTTCTGCTGCCACCTTATTTTCTACCCTTCTCCTTGTCTAGTGCCCTTTTTTGCCCAAATGTGAGAGCCCTTTTTTTGCCCTTCTCCTTGTCTAGTGCTTCACATCCACAACAACTCTAGGTCGGTTTGGTACAGCTTCTGAGAGCTGATAATTAAAAGCCACAAGTCAGAAATACCCTTCTTCTACTGCCACCTTATTTTCTTTTATTAGAACAGTTTTCAATAGCCCTTCTCAATTTAGTTCTTGCTTTTGTGGGAGCTTCCAGGAATATTATGTAAGTTGATGAGTAAAATAGGTGTTAATAACCTTGTATACTATGTTGTTTGATGCATAATTTGATCTTGTCTTTGTAATAGTTGATCATGTTGCAATTTTCATTTAGAGTTTTTAGTTCTGGTTTGCTAATATTTATGGGTAAATATGTATATTTATCAGTTAATTCATGTGACACAAAACAGATCCAGAACTAAAAATAGATCTAGCATCAGGCATCAGGCAGATCACTAAAACAGATCTAGCCCACTAAAATAGATCCAAGATTAGGCAGATCAAAGCTCTCCTGTGACACACCATTCCACAAATAGCAGCAGGCAACAAAACATCAAAAGTCAACAATAGCAACAGAAAATTCTCATCAACAGCAACAAACATATCAGCTTAAACAGATCAGCAAACAGTTCAAGGTCGGTTAACTTATTCCTTCAGTCCCATATTCACATAAGAGTTAGATGCCCTGATGTGATCCATTCCTTATTCTTTTAGCTTGAAAGTGCAATAATCAAGCATTATTTGGGTGTACTTTTTTTCTGTGACGAAGTTTTATTTATTTTTATTGTTTTTGTGTAATTTAGTTCATGTATATCATGCTTTATAATGTAATTAAGAATGTATTAGTTGAGTTAGTTCATGCTTTCTAATTTATTTTTGTCTAATTTATTTCATGTAGTTCATGCGTTATAATGTATTTTACAGTAGGCATACCATGCTTTATAGTGTTACTTGTGTTATTGCAGATTGGAAAATAGTTCCTGGCTTAAAGACTGGTCGACATCGCAAAAAGACACTCACGCAGCCAGAAACAGACTCGCCGGCTGCTATTCCTTTAGGATCACCCATTGCTCCATCTTGTGTTCTCCCCGTCCGATCAAATGTGGGACCATCTCATCATGCCACTAGCCAACCAATGGTTGATTCTGATGAGACACAAGCCCCATCCGAAACGCAGCCGAGTGGCATAGGTAAGATTAAAGTGTATCAAATTTGTCAATTATCACTTGCCATTGCCATTATTTTTTTGTAGCCAATTTTCGTATTGTTATTTTGTTAACAAGGACTTCGAAGCCCCCACGTAAGCGCGGACCGACACTTGGCAAAGGCATACAAAAAATAATCAGAGCCAAGAAAGGGGAAAAATGTTATGTTCACATCGATTGTGAGTTGAATGCAATGACTGGGAAGTATGCCACTCCAGCAACTAACGAGTTAGGAATTCAAATTAGGACCTTGTGCCCTGTGAAAGATGTCAAGTCATGGCTGGATCTTGATGAGACTACAAAATCTACCGTCATCCAAACTGTTCTTGTAACTAATATTACTTGTCCACAAGATGTAATTGTATTATGTATGCTTATAGGAAAGAGATTTATTTAATAATTACAATTTCCATTTGTTATGCTTGTAGGACAAGTTTCAAATTGGAGACGATTTCCACAATGACTTACAAGCACAACAGATTGTGAATAAAAAGGCCCATGGGTTGTACAAAGATTGGAGGTACACCTTGATGCAAGAATTTGAATTGTTAGAGGGACTTCCACGTGATGAGATATATGCTCATCTGCCCCTAGGGGTGAGTTTAGATTATTGGAAGCATTTGATCGATGTGGCATGGCAAGATGCATCTCACTAGGTAAAATAATATACTAGATAGAGTACATACATCTATGCGAAAATGTGATATGCCTTAATATTTACCAAAAAATTGTTTATCTGCTTGTCTTATTTTTAGAAAACGGTCAAAAGCTGGCAAGAGTGATATGAGTCAATTGCCGTACAATCATACCAATGGGTCTCACTCATTTCCTATCGCAATGGCTACTATGGTGAGATTGATTTTTTTTAAACTTGAATCCATAATACGTTGCTTGGATATGAAAATGTTATGTTGTGATACATATATATATGTTAAACTCTGTTATTAAAATTTGTCTGCAAAAAATATGTCTGAAAACAATAAAGTTTCAAAACAACTCTGTTATACTCTGTTTGAATTCGAAATTTGTCTAGAAAAAGCTGTCTGGAAAAATCTGTTTCAATTCTATTTGAAAAAATCTGCATGGAACCTTTACATGGAACAATCTGTTTCAATTCTGTTTAAACACATTTTCAAATTATAATTTTGATTGAAACAATCTGTTTGAAAATCTGCATGGAACAATCTGTTTGAAAAATTATAATCTGTTTGAAAAATCTTTACATGGAACAATCTGTTACATGGAACAATCTGTTTGACAAATCTGTTTCAATTCTAATTGAAAAAATCTGTTTCAATTCTGTTTAAACACATTTTCAAATTATAATTTTCGCTCTCCTTGGCTCGTATGTTCTTGTTGCATGGAACCTTTACTTTGTGCTAAAATTTATCTGCATTGGTATTGGTTTAGGTGTTTGTTTTGCTGCCTTGAACCTAATGCTTGGCATAGACTGTTTGTTGTTAATAGGATTATCAAATGTTTTTTGAACTTACTGTGAGTCCTTCTCCCTTAAACCTTCATCAAACAGGACAACTGGAAGCTTTTCTTTCAGCTCTCCCTTCAACCCCATCTCTACAATCTGTGCAAACACAATATAAATAAATAGAGAGAAAGTCAAAAAAAAAGGTTGAAATATATCAATAGAAAAACTATACAGAATGATATGTTTGCATGGAGACTTACCATTTTAAAATTAAGCATCCATATAAATAACATTTAATTACAAATGCTACCCCTACATCCTGATGAATTCTATAAAAAAAAAAAATTATGTATGAATAGCAATTTTGTCAACAAAATTAAAAAACAGATTGCATTTAAAGTAAAATTATTACATATACTTGCACTCTGCATGCATTTATGACTCCACTGTCTGGCAAAATTATTGTATGCAGCTGGATATCGTACACAAGATGAGCATCACAAAATATATATTATTGATGAACACACACACACACACACACACACACACACAGATGGCATACCAAGGGGGAAAAAGTAGTAGCATGATGTTGACTCAGAGTAATTGGAAGTATTGGGGGAGGAGAAGAGAGGGTAGAGGACCTCCTCTTGAGGTAAAACAAATAAAACAAAAGAAACAAAATTATGGAAAAGAGGATTGGTATTGAAAATATAAAAGCTTGATAAAGCCTAAGTTGAAGTTCTTGGGAGTATAGGTGAGAAAGAGGGCTTGGATTTTGAGAAAGACCCATCAATTCTTATGCCTTGGTGATAATCTCCCAAGAGATCTCAAACAATACATATAGGATAGAGAGCAAGAGGGCCTCGTTGTTGAGTATACTTATGTGTAGAGAGAGAGAGAGAGAGAGAGGGGGTTGAGAGACATTTAATCATGCATGAGATTGGGGAAAAAGGCCTATAAATAATGTTAAGATTGTTAATGGTTAGAGAGATTAGGAGGAAACTTTTTAGATTAGCAATATCTATTTGCAAGTATGGTAATGATGTTACAAAAAAAGAACATGTTAGTTTGAAATGAGAGAATCTTTCATGATTTTATTTATTTTCTTTCTTATATGAAATAAGGCTTCATAAAGGTTAATAAAGAAACAAGAAGGAAAATCTCAAAAAAGTGAGATCCATCACTTATAAGATAATTGTATCTAATTTTAAATACAATTTGTGTGATATCTAACCTTAATCTTTTAGTCCTTAAAAAAAAAAAAATGCATAAGTTTTTGAAGTCCAACTCCTACAGTGATGGGATACCCATATACAAGCAACTTATGTGTTAAAGTGGCATTGGCTTTGATAGATCCCACCACCCCTCATATCTGTTTGAAAAAATCTGCAAAAAATCTATTTGGAAAAATCTGTTAATGATACTATGTTTGAATTCGAAATCTATCTAAACTACAAATCTGTCTGCAAAAACTCTGTCACTATACATAGTGTCTGCAAAAAATCTGTTGGCTAAATTCTGCTTAAAATCTACATAAAGTGTCATTGTTTTATATGTTGATGTGTTAACAGGTAGCAAAAAATGGAGAGTTGGATTTTCCTAAGTTCTACGAGGATGGCCACACTTCCAAGAAAACAAATGACTGGATCTATCCGAAATGCGGTAAGCTGCATGTAAGTTTGTAACAATGAAATAATAGTATTCAATATGACTTGACTTAGTACCCAATAATACATTTATGTCAGTTAAATTCTTTGTCTTATTTATTTGCAATGACAGCAAGAGATGGTCAATGTACAAGCGGCTGCCATCGAGTTGGGGACGCCATTGACACAGGAGGAGCTTTCAAGGCAAGTGCTTGGATAGAAGAAAAGGTACTTGCTTAGATTTGGGAGTGGCCCACAACCCTCTACCATAGCTGCATCACGAGCACGCGATAAGGACATAGAAGCAATGCGAGCTGAGGTGGAGGCACTTTGTAAGGAGTAACAAAAAGATCATGACGAGTTAATGAAAGAGCGAGAGGAGCGCGAGAGATGTTATAATAAGATGTTGAAAGAGCGAGAGGAGCGCATTAAATTAGCCAATGAGATGTTGAAAAAGTGGGAGGAGGGACAAAAAGCGAGGGAGGAGACAAATACAAAGGTCGAGCATCTTAATAACGTAGTCACCAAACTGTCACAACTCTTGGGAATCTAAGTTGGGCATCTGACATTTGTTTTTTGGTAAGAACAATATCATTAATATTTAATTTTGTTTAAATATGTTCACTTTAAGAGTTGAAAATGTCATCAATTTGGGAGTTCATAGTTTGTAGAATGTTGCCTCCTTAATTGGTGCAAAGTTTAGTCTTGAATACGAAGAATACGAAACTGTCACTATGAGAACTACATTTGCTTAAGGTAGATTATGCGGGAAAAATAAGACCTATCATTAGGGCTGACTTTAATATGCACTAAAATGCGAATGGTTCACAGTATATGAAGGATTTGCATAAATCTGTAGGGCTGACCTATCATTAGGGCTGACTGATTTATGACTGAAATATGCACTAAAATATAGACCTATTATAAGGCTTTGTACTTAGCAACTGTCCCATAAATCTCTACTTATATAGAGAGCACCCAAATGAATGCCTATTAGCCAAGTCAATGAAATATTAATTTGATACTGTATACAAATCTTGGCATCCCATCTTCATTAATCAATACAATAGACTACTGCAATAAAGATAAGCTAATGAAGATAGACTAATGCAAATGAAGATAGACTACTGCAAATCAATACAATAGACTATTGTATACATATCTTGGCATCTCATCTTCATTAATCAATACAATGCCTATTAGCCAAGTCAATGAAATAGTTATTTAAAGTTTCATTCAACTCTCTACTAGCTAGAAGTTTAAAGCTTACTTATGAGTTTTTAGAAACTAATAAAAACTCAAATCTCCTAAACCACCAAAATGTTGTTTATGTAATTGATTTCTTCTGTAGTTACTAGAGTTTGGTATTAAGTTCACTAAAAATTGAATTTCAATTTAACACATTTACTTGATTAATATTAACCATAGTAGCAACATGTTAAAAAAACATAGTGTAATTTCATGTTTCGATTAAAGTAGCATGTTGTTTTGAATAGTGGTATTTTGAATATTAACTCAATCATTACATCGTGTCGAAATATGATAATATTACATAGTTCTTTGAAATATATAGATTTTGTGCCCTCAAGCATACATAATGTCGAAATATGATAATATTACATAGTTATTTGAAACATATAGATTTTGTGCCTTCAATCATATATAATGTCCAAATGAAATTAATATTACACAGTGATTCGATATATATAGCTTTTGTGCCTTCAATCATGCATAATGTAGTAAAAAGGACACCTACGTTGGGAGTTAGAGTTGAGAATGTCATAAACTTAGTCGAAAAAAGGGGTTCGGGAGGCAAAAATGCAAAATAGCCCCCCGAACCACTGTTTGTACATAATGGGAAGCTTCCCAGTGACAAATGTGACATATAGGGACAGACGGTACGTAAATAGGACACCTACGTTGGGAGTTAGAGTTGAAAATGTCATAAACTAGTCGAAAAAATGGGATTCGTGGGGCGAAAATGCAAAACAGCCCCTAAACCACTATTTTTACATAACGGAAAGCTTCCCGGTGACAAATGTGACATGTAGGGACGGACGGTACGTAAAAAGGACACCTAAGTTGGGAGTTAGAGTTGAAAATGTCATAAACTTAATCGAAAAAAGGGGTTCGGGGGGGCAAAAATGCAAAACAGCCCCCGAACCACTGCTTGTACGTAACGGGAAGCTTCCTGGTGACAAATGTGACATGTAGGGATGGACGGTACATAAAAAGGACACCTACGTTGGGAGTTAGAGTTGAAAATGTCATAAACTTAGTCGAAAAAAGGGGTTCGGGGGGCGAAAATGCAAAACAGCCCCCGAACTACTGTTTGTACTTAACGGAAAGCTTCCTGGTGACAAATGTGACATGTAGGGATAGATGGTACGTAAATAGGACACCTACGTTGGGAGTTAGAGTTGAAAATGTCATAAACTTAGTCGAAAAAAGGGGTTCGGGGGGCAAAAATGCAAAACAGCCCCCGAACCACTGTTTTTACTTAACGGGAAGCTTCCCAGTGACAAATGTGACATGTAGGGACAGACGGTACGTAAAAAGGACACCTACGTTGGGAGTTAGAGTTGAAAATGTCATAAACTTAGTCGAAAAAAGAGGTTCGGGGGGCGAAAATACAAAACAGCCCTCGAACCACTGTCTTTACATAACGGGAAGCTTCCCGGTGACCAATGGGACATGTAGGGATAGACGGTACGTAAATAGGACACCTACGTTGGGAGTTAGAATTGAAAATGTCATAAACTTAGTCGAAAAAAGGGGTTCAGGGAGCGAAAATGCAAAACAGCCCCCGAACCACTATTTTTACGTAATGGGAAGCTTCTCGGTGACAAATGTGACATGTAGGGACGGACGGTACGTAAATAGGACACCTACATTGGGAGTTAGAGTTGAAAATGTCATAAACTTAGTCGAAAAAAGGGGTTCGGGGGGCGAAAATACAAAACAGCCCCCGAACCACTGTTTGTACGTAACGGGAAGCTTCCTGGTGACAAATGTGACGTGTAGGGATAGATGGTACGTAAATAGGACACCTACGTTGGGAGTTAGAGTTGAAAATGTCATAAACTTAGTCGAAAAAAGGGGTTCGGGGGGCGAAAATGCAAAACAGCCCCCGAACCACTGTTTTTACGTAACGGGAAGCTTCCCGGTGACAAATGTGACATGTAGGGACATACGCTACGTAAATAGAACACCTACGTTGGAAGTTAGAGTTGAAAATGTCATAACAATAGTCGAAAAAAGCGTTTGGGGGTCAACAATGTGTTTACGTGGTAGAACATGAAATGCCCATGTCGTGGGTAACTATTTTGGTAATACTATAGTTCGTTTAACTCTTTCCTTATTAGTTAAACATGGCACAATATTTTTGGTAAATTGTTTAGTACTTTTGTTGACTGTGGCCCTTTTAATTGCCATAAACACAACTTTTGGCATTAATACATAGAATCGATGCTCATCTACCAGTCCATGTTTGGGTGTCTTTCATTAATTAATAGCTATTACTCTACTTGGCTTTTAATGTTTGCAATTAATACAGTTGCTATACAGTTGAAATTAATACAGTTGCTATATAGTGTACAAACTAATGAATTTTTTTTTATTTTTTTATTTATTTATTTTTTTTTTTGCAGATGGTTTTGGTCATACAAATGTGGATATATAATTTTTTGACAATTACGGGAGTGCATTGTTTTTATACCTCTATCCGTATATATAGTGGTTCATACAAATTACTTTTTTGGTGTGATAAATATCCGATTAAATTTGGCATGGTAGAAATTAGCATAGCACGTGGTACAAAATAGTTTTGGGGCAGTACAGATTAAATTTTTGTTGTGCTACATATGTTCTTTTTGTTAATTAATTTGGTTATTCATGTATTATGTATGGATTTAAATTATTGACGTTGGATTAGAATTGGAGTGTATGGAATTTGTATTATATATAGAATTGGACGTTCAAGATTAATTTTTTGGGTGCTTGGAACTGAAATGTGTGCACATTGTTGAATGCTTTAATGGTTGATAATATATTTTAGTGTAGATGGATTATATTGTTTATACAGGGTACAGGTTGTACTAATAATGAATACAGGGTTTTTACAAAAAAAATTAAAAAAAAAAAAAACAAAACAAAACAAAAAATTATTTGGCCACCAAATGTTTTGGTAGCCAAATGGGTAATCAAAAGTTTTGGCTACTAATAATTTAGTAGCAAAAACATAACCTAAAATGTTTTTGCGACCAAATAATTAGTAGTTAAAAAATTTGAGAATGAGAGAAAGAAACTATTGGCCACTAAATTTTTTAGTCACGGCAAAAAGGGTATCATTTGGCAACTAAAACGTTTAGTGGCAAAAAGTAAAGAAATGAATCTTAGTAGGTTTTTGGCTACGAACAGTTTTAGTCGGCAAAAGTCACCACGACTAATGACATGGTGGCTAAAAATATGTATTCTATTGGTGACGAAAATATTTAGTCTCTAATAGTTGGTCAAAATTTTACAATAGAACTTTTAGTGACTAAACATTTAGTCATGGAAAGATCACGTTTGCCGACTAACGAAGGATTCGTAGCTAAATGTTCACTTTCGGTGACCACTATTTTCGTAGCAAAAACAAAGACCTTCCCCGACTACATGAGCGTAGTAGGCAAAAGTTACATTCGGTGACTAACAGTTTTAGTGGCAAAAAGATACCATTTGCCTACTAAAAGAAATTTAGTAGGGAAATGTTTCATTTTTTGGCGACCAAATGAAGTTTAGTCGCCAATACTATCGCCGACAGGATATAGGCGACGAACTTGGCGACAAAAATATTTGGTTGGTAAATGGTTTCAGCGACCAAATTTCGGCCTTTTGCCGACCAATATTTTAGTAGTCAAAAGTGACATTTCTTGTAGTGAGGTTTGTACAAAATTGTCCCACATGCGAATTATACATTCAGTGATATCAAATATATGAATCTATAGCATGTAGAATATCAAATCCCAAAAATAAATAAAATGCCCTTAAGGGCTTACATATTCCAAGGCTTAAGCCCAATTATACAAAAATGGTTTCATGAACCCATACATTTATAGCCCTTGGCTAGCAAAATAAACCACAACAAAATAAGAGTCGCTTACTCTCCACAAAATATGTCCACGCCCTTAACTTAGCGGGATCACCACATCTTTTCCTGTACCAAAATCTCATAGAGGTGAGCATAAAGCCCTGTAGAGAAATCTTAACAAAGTATATACATTTATGCAAGATTCCCAATAGGAAATGCACATGCCATGCTATGCCTTAGAAAAAGATTCCGTTTACATCTTTTGAAAACTATCATGCACAATGATAATTTGAAATCTCTACAATTCAGAAATTTACATTTTTATTCAATGGGCAGTAAATACGACTCAGGTAATCCCTAGGTTGGTGTCTGTAAGTAGGCATAACTAGCACTACCAAAACCCCACGTTACCGGTTGCTAACCGAAAGGGAAGTGGTACCTCTTCCGCGTGTGTTTTCGATCTTTCACCCTGGACACTCAGGCCAACTTAATCAATTTCATCTACATCTTCTATCCAAACTTACCAACGTATTTACCCCAAAACATTTTAATAATTCTCATTTCAAAATATTCCTTTCTCAAAGTAAACATTTCCAAACTCAATTCAAAATGTATAAAGATCAATTTAATGAGTATGTAGTGCAATACTTATCCATGCCTCATAACATTATCCATTTTTAAGTATCTCAACAATAATACGATAATAACCACATTTCCCATTTTCCTCCCTTCAATGTAACTTCACAAAACACCACATGTTTAATTATATCTAACAACATGTAACAACCATTCCACGTCTTGTACAATTCTCAACATTTTAGTCATTTCAAGACTATGTGCAATGTTTGTAAAACCTCAACTTTCCAAAATCACAATTCCCATATTTTATGGAATCTCAACAATGTGCCAATTCATAGCTACACATGTATATGCATTTAACAATAAATTCAAATATGGTCTCCAAATTCTCATACATCAAGAAGTTGTCATATTTGCAAACAGCAATATGAAATTTCCACTCACTCCTTCATTTAACCCAAGAAAATCTGTGAATCCCCTAACATTTTTCCAAAACCCCCAATTTCTAGGTTTTTCACAAAAACCAAACATTTTGTCATCTCTTAGCAAAACCTCACTAGAAACATCATTCTTAAGCCAATGTGATTCAACAATTCAAGAGGATCTTAAAAAACGAACAAAAGATGAATTTCTTTTATAAAATCACTAATTTCTTGAACCAAAAACCAATTCTTAAAATAATCAAAGAGGAACCCTCAAAATCAACAAAAAACTTGCAAAACATATATATAACTCTAAGAATTTCCCTATCTCAAGTTTGGAGAAGAAAATGAGATGAAAGCCCTAAAAATCAATGGTGTTGAAACACGATCTCCACCGCACACAACGAAGCCCTCGGTTAGCTCTCCAACTTTGATGAAGGAACTCGGGTCAAAATATCAATGGATTTGGAGAGATCAAAGATTTTGTGAGGTTTGATGTAGGAAATGTAAAGAGATGGAGGAGAAAAGGGTTTTTAGAGAGAGAGAGAGATGTGTATAATGATATACACTTAGCCCAAGAAAAGAAAAAGAAGTAGATTGTCGGACTGCACAGAGGCCCACACGTGCGGCGCCCTCTCCTGCATGTGCGGAGCATCTCCCCACACGTGTGGCCTTCACCCCCGCACGTGCAGTGGTCTTTCCTCGCACCTCACTCCGCGCCTACATATAATGCAATGTGCAAGCTGAAAAACCCTCACTTCCCCGCACGTGAGGCCCAAGGCCCTGCAAGTGCGGCCTTGGTCCTCCAGCCTAGAATTTTCTCTGCTCAACTCCAGACATTCTGGACCCGACCTTGCACTCTCCAAAACGAGTGAAATTCAACACTGGAATAAACAAGAGCAAAATTTTGAGAGAAAAAAAAAAAAAAAAAAACTCCCGAATGCAACAAACCCAAACAACTAACAAGGTTTCAAGTCAACTCGACACCCCAACAAGACAAACTAAAAGTTAAACAAAGGAAAACAAAACGAGTAGCGCACCCGGTCATCACAATAGTGGTAAATTTATCTATTTATTTACAAAGATAGCTAAAAATAAAAGAAGAAAACATAAATGGTGAAATTGTATTTTTATTATTAACATTAACAGAATTAAGGTTGTATTTTAGTCCAAAATCACATGAGAGTTATGGCTATTTTTAAAAGATAAAGAGACAAACTACTATCTAGTCATACCACATGGAAGTAAAATAGATTTTACCCAATTATATAATGTAAAAAGGTGAAGTAAGTGATAAAATTCATAGTTTTGTATATAAAAAGTAGGATTACAAACGAGTCAAGCCGAGATTTTTTTTTTTATATATGTTTAGGCTTGTTTATTAAAATTTTAACGAGTTCTAACTCGAGCTCAAGCTCAAGGAAAATTTAACGAATCGAGCCCGAGCCGAGTTGGCTCAGGTTTGACTCGAACTCGAGCCTATTCACTAATCTTAACGAGTCAAAAAAATTATAAATTTATACTTGTGTATGAGACTAAAGTTACAATTGAAATTTTAATTATACAATTATATATACAATATATACAAACATAATAAAAGAAAAGCCAATATCTTACAAAAATAATAATATCTACCACTAATATTATATAAATGTATTATCTATAGTTAGCTATTATTTACGTATAAACAAATTTAGCTATTATTTATATTATTTAAATATATAAATAACAAATTTATCCTACTTTTTATACATATTTTTACGATATTTAATATATATAATATATTTATTCTATTATTTAAATAAATGTTAAACGAACAACTAATGAGCCGAACTTTAATATGTTTAGGCTTATTTATTAAAATTTTAACGAGTTCGAGTTCGAGCTCAAGTTCGAACTCAAACGAATAAAAAAATTTAACAAATCGAATTCGAACAAGCCCGTATCAAGCCAAACTCGAATTTATTGACAAACGACTTCATTCATTTACGGTCCTAATAACAAGTGAAATTTTCTATTCCTAAATATCCATTCATCATTTCTTAAAAATTCATTCATAATCCCAAAGCCAATTGAAAGAAGATAATATCACAAAACAATTACTGTTACTTGAATTTAAAATTTTTATTTATTTATATAATACACCAGCATTGATATAACCCAAGCCTTTACTTGGCTAGAAAGCTCTATATTTATTTATCTATCTATAGTATATGTAAAGAGAAGGCCAGTCTTAGTGCACACCACTAGTGTGTATATATATAGGCTTAATAAAATATTTTTATTCAATTGGTGAAACAGAAAAGGTATGTAGCAAGGGAGAATAATAAGTGGATGAGAAATGAGGGAGCTCCTTTGCTGTCAACGGCCTTGGCACTCGGTGCTTGGTGCCTGCCACTTCCTTCAACGTTTCCGTTCGGTTCCTCATCTGCAAAAAAACCATTAATTAATTAATTAACACAGTTTACACATTGAACAATCATAATTTATAGAAATTCTATGGTACATATTTTTGTTGTGTTTATCATATCTTTTAGTTATTATATTTATAATTTTTAGTTATGATATACTATAGTATTAGTTATGATTTTGGTTATGTCTTACTTGATATTTGGTTATGATTTTTTTATTTTTTTTTAGTTATGATTATAACATTAAAAATGATTCAGTTATGATATTTGTAATAAACAACCCAACAAATATCATGTCACGACCCAAACCCGGCCCTATGGGTTTAGTACCGTAACCGGCCAGTAATCCGAGATTACCGAAGGCCTGCAGAACAGTAATACAGTCAATCAGAGTACAGGGCCTGGCGGAAGCCAATACAGTCAACAACTAGTGTCCATTGAGCTGTGAAAATCTGTATGCCAAAAACATTTTTCATACATTTATGCATTCAACACAGTACAGACTATACAATCATTTACAGACTTACAGTACAGGGATTAAACCCCTCTCTCAACAGTACAGTTAAACGCATAAACAGTAAACAGTCTGAACAAAACAGTAGGAGACAAGTGGGGAAGACAAAAACACCCCAAGCCATGACATGGCGTCTCGGAACCTCACAGTGAGGCACGTAGGCTGGCTTGACAAAACTGGGGACTAACCCACGCTCCTAGCTCCGGTCTGGCTGCTGAGAACCTACATATATATATAACAGTGAGCTAAAGCCCAGTGAATAACATAAAGCGTAAAGAGGTTATGAATGAATGTCCTTACAGTAATGAAAACAATTCATTAAACAGTAGTTTCAGTCTTTCAGTAATTCAGTCAAACAGTCATATGTGGTACATCCAATAGCCTATAACAGTAGGTCCAAAAGGACCGAGTCTTAACAGACCCAACAGTAATGATGGCCAATCATTCAGTAAACAGTATGGTTTCACAAGGAAACCGACAGAGCTCTGTAACAGTCAATAACAGTGGGTGCTAAGGATGCCACAATACAGTTCAGAATACAGGACATACATTCATTCAATAAACAATATCAGTTCAATAAACAATTCAGTTCAGTATTCAAAATATAACCATTTTGAACATATCTTTACACAATCTGTTACTCACAGAGATTGGGCTTAAAGCAGCTAGAGCGCGTCCCCGATAGCCAACCCTAAACAGTAAACAGAATAGAACACACACTAAGTTTACAGTTGGAAGGATGATAATTAAATCCCTAAATTTCCTCGACGTGGTTCTATGTCTAAATCCTCGTTAAGATGTCTTAAACTAGGCCTAAGAATGCCTAGGATGGGATGAGGATGCAAAGATGTGCACAGAAAACAGTTTTAGAACTTTTTCAGAAAACAGAGTCCCGCTCGAGCGCACACTTCCCCTCTCGAGCGGACAGACAAAAACGTTACCCGCTCGAGCGTGATTTCCTCCGCTCGAGCGGTCTGCAAAATGTACTGGATGCGCGAAAAACCCGCTCGAGCGTGAATATATCAGCTCGAGCGCACTGTACAAAGTGTGCA
Organism: Camellia granthamiana; assembly: GCA_036172215.1. Lineage (NCBI taxonomy): Eukaryota > Viridiplantae > Streptophyta > Magnoliopsida > Ericales > Theaceae > Camellia > Camellia granthamiana. The sequence goes on along the minus strand of JAXFYN010000299.1, from coordinate 84,845 downwards.
ACAACTACTGGGAGTTCGATTTCTCCGCTCGAGCGCGGATACCTCCACTCGAGCAGACGACAGAAATCTGGAAAACCCAGAATTGTGTTCTAAATTGAAAACCAAGGTTTCAACCATCAAAATCGATCCTTTTTGGCCCATTTTCTGGAAAACTCTTTTAAACACATAGGATAACAAGTTTTAAAGCTCAATTTAAGAAATTAAGGCCCAAGGGTGTTTAATTCAAACCCAATTTCAAACTATTTTCATGGACAATTCAAGAACACTTTTAAAACATGCAATGCATGAGTTTCAAACCAATTTAAATGTTCAAATCTTGCTCCAAAGAGCTCAGTAGTTGGCAAATGAAATGAAATCATGGACTTAATATGAATATGGGCTTGCATGTACCAATTAACCATGAATTCAACCTCAAGAACCAACAAATTCAACATGCATGCAACAATTCTAACATGAATCAACCTATTTGCACTCAAACATGGCTTAATTCTACAATGATGCATGAATCATGCAAAATGAAGTTCAAAAGCAACAAGAAGACCATGAATCTCCTTACCTAAGTCTTCAATTTCTTGTCTAGAAGTTCAATTTATGCACATACACTTCAATCTTCAAGTCTCCTAGCAATTGAACAAGAACAATCCTCTCTCTCTCTAGCTCTCTTGTTTGGTCGGTTGAGGCTCTCAAAATATGGCTGATTAAGTGTTTCTGTAGGAGTAGAATAAGGCTCAAGTATAGTATAATAAGGGCCCACTACCAATGGCAAAATGGTGAATAAGCCTAAGTTCGTAATTAACTCAATTTAATTCAATTTAATCATTCCTAATCAATTTTCAGACAAAAATATCATTAAATCACAAATATTACACTGATTACAAAACATCAAACGGTTTCTAAATCGGCCGCCGATAAGGCCTTCAATTAGCAGTTTAAACATATAACTCGAACAGATAATCAATAAATCAAACAGATAGGAATGCAATACAATAGGTGAACTCATTCAATTTCAGTTTCAGTTTCATTCAGTCTGTTCAGTAGTTCATCCAGTTCACTCATCAGTCATAATCAGTTCAGTTTAACGGTAATCAGTATATAATTCAGTGGTTTAACGGTAATCAGTACGAGGGTTGTTACAGTCTCCCCTCCTTATAAGGAGTTTAGTCCTCTAAACTCGAGTTACCTTCAGTTTGGAAGAAAACAGGATCCAGTGGAAACAAATCAGGATATCTTCTTGCCATGTCATCTTCCCTTTCCCAAGTGGCATACACACCACCATGGTTCTGCCAGTCAACCTTCACTAACGGAATCTCTTTGTTTCTCAGTTTCTTGATCCGGCGGTTTACAATCTGTATAGGCCGTTCCTCGTAAGTGTAGTCATCACTAAGCACTATCCGAGTAGGCTCAATCACATGAAACGGATCTCGAAGATAGTCTCTCAACATCGAAATGTGAAAGACGTTATGCATATGCTCCATTTCAGGAGGGAGCGCAACTTGATACGCCACTGGATTGATTTTCTCAATAATCTGATACGGTCCGACATACCTCGGCGCTAACTTGCCTTTGACTCCAAAGCGAGTCTGGCCTTTCATTGGTGTCACTTTCACAAACACGTGATCACCCACTTCGTATTCTCTATCTCGTCTTCTGACATCTGCATAACTCTTCTGTCTACTCTGTGCAGTTTTCAGTCTTTGCTGTATCAGTTTTACCTTTTCGGTTGTTTCATACACAATCTCGGGCCCGAGTAACGGCCCGTCTCCAACTTCTGCCCAACAGATTGGAGATCTACACTTTCTGCCATACAATGCCTCGAAAGGCGCCATTCCAATGCTCGAATGGTAACTGTTGTTGTAGGCGAATTCAGCCAACGGCAAATGACTTTCCCAATTTCCCTGGAAGTCAAGAACAAACATTCTCAGTAGGTCCTCTAACGTCTGGATGGTCCTTTCTGACTGTCCATCTGTCTGAGGATGATAGGCACTACTCAGCCTCAATTCAGTACCCAATGCAGTCTGTAGGCTTTGCCAGAACCTCGATGTAAACTTCGAATCCCTGTCAGAAACAATAGACACAGGCACTCCGTGCAGTCTAACAATTTCATCAATATAAATAACAGCCAATTTATCCGCGTTATATATTGTCTTGACAGGTAGGAAGTGTGCAGATTTAGTCAGTCTATCAACAATAACCCAAATTGAATCCATACATTTCCTGGAGCGAGGTAATCCGACGATAAAATCCATCGTGATATGCTCCCATTTCCACTCTGGTATGGACAAGGGTTGCAGTAATCCAGCAGGTCGTTGATGTTCAACTTTGACTTGTTGGCAATGAAGGCATTTGGATACAAAGTCGGCAATTTCCTTTTTCATTCCTGGCCACCAAAAATTCTGTTTCAGATCTTGGTACATTTTCGTGTTCCCCGGATGGATAGACAATTTTGAATTGTGGCCCTCTTGCAATATCCTTCTTTTCAGTTCAGAATCATTCGGTACGCACAGTCTTTCTTGAAATTTCAATACATTGTTCTCAAATTTGAACCCTGGTCTCGGTTTAGAATCTCTTTCTTCGATAACCTTTTTCAAGAAATCATCCAATTGTTGCTTTTCTTTAATTTCCTCAATCAATGCTGGTTGAGCAGAAATAGCAGCTAAGGTTCCACCTTGTTCTCTCAAAACAATTTCAATTTCAGACTTTTCCAGATCATGAAGCAATTCTTTCTGTCCAGTCAGCAAACAGGCTAAGTTGGCAATTGACTTTCGGCTCAATGCATCGGCAACGGTGTTGGCTTTTCCTGGATGGTACAGTATCTGTAGGTCATAATCCTTGATCAATTCTAGCCATCTCCGCTGTCTCATATTCAGTTCTTTCTGAGTGAAAAAGTATTTCAGGCTCTTGTGATCAGTATAGACCTCACATGTTGCTCCATACAAATAGTGACGCCAGATTTTCAATGCAAAAACTACTGCGGCAAGTTCGAGATCATGGGTTGGGTAATTCTTTTCATGCGGTCTCAACTGTCGGGAAGCATAAGCAATAACTCTCCCATTCTGCATTAAAACACATCCCAAACCCTTATGAGAAGCATCACTAAAAATAGTGTAACCATCAGTACCTGTAGGTAGAGTCAGAATCGGTGCAGTCACAAGCCGGGTTTTCAATTCTTGAAATGCTGATTCTCTTTGGTCAGTCCAGTCAAATGATGTCCCCTTCCGTGTCAACTGAGTCAATGGTAAGGCAATTTTGGAGAAATCTTTGACAAATCTTCTGTAATATCCAGCCAGTCCCAAAAAGCTTCGAACTTCAGTTACATTCGTCGGTCTGGGCCAGTTTACTACAGCTTCGATTTTCTGCGGATCAACAGAAATCCCATCTTTGCTAATAACATGCCCCAAAAACATCACATGATCAAGCCAAAATTCGCATTTAGACAGTTTAGCATACAATTTCTGTTCTCTTAGGGTTTGCAGGGCAAGTCTCAGATGCTGTTCATGTTCTTCTACAGTCTTAGAATATATCAATATGTCATCAATGAATACCACAATGAAATCGTCAAGGTATGGTTTGAAAATTCTGTTCATAAGGTCCATAAATGCAGCAGGGGCATTCGTGACTCCGAACGGCATAACTAAAAATTCAAAGTGGCCATACCTCGTTCTGAAGGCAGTCTTAGCAATATCTTCCGGTTTTACTTTCAGTTGGTGATACCCCGATCTGAGATCAATCTTGGAAAACACTTGTGCACCCTGTAACTGGTCAAATAAATCATCAATACGCGGTAATGGGTATTTATTCTTTACAGTTACCTTGTTCAATTCACGATAATCGATGCACAGTCTCAGTGAGCCATCTTTCTTCTTCACAAACAAAACAGGTGCACCCCACGGTGAAGTACTGGGTCTGATAAACTTCTTGTCTAACAGTTCCTGCAATTGTATCTTCAGTTCTTTCAGTTCGGTTGGAGCCATTCTGTATGGAGCTTTAGATAACGGCTGTGTACCCGGTACTACATCAACAGTAAACTCAATCTCCCTGTCAATCAAATCCCCTGGTAGATCATCTGGAAATACATCTGGGAATTCTCTAACTATAGGAATGTAATTCACATCAGTTTTAACATTATCAGTAGCAGATACAGTCAGTACAGAACACAGATATCCCTTACACCCCTTTCTGATCAATTTGACAGCCTTCACAGAAGAAATCAGATATGGAGGAGGTACTACTCCAACTCCACTAAACACAAATTCGGGTAAACCCGGTGGACGGAAAACAACTCGCTTGGTCACACAATCGATAGTGGCATGATATTTTTGTAACCAGTCCATCCCCAATATCACATCAAAATGATCTATGTTCAACGGTAGCAAATCAATAAACAGATGCATATCCCCAACAATAATCTCACAAGCAGGATACATATATACACATGTTATGGATCCCCCAATAGGTGATGATACAGCTAACAAGTAATTCATGGGTTCTAAGGGTCTATTCAATTTTCGTGAGAAAGCATGTGATACATAAGAATGTGTAGACCCCGAATCAATCAATACATATGCATTTTGAGCACAAATAGAGAGGATACCTGACACAACGGTTTCAGTATTTTGGACATCTCCCGGTACTAGGGCAAATACTCGGCCCTGCCTCATAGGCTCTTTCCCGGTAGCTTTGGGGTTAGGCTTTGGTGCTACATTTGATGCTGCTGCGCTTGGTGCAGCTTTACTACTAGCTGGTGGAGCGGAAGGGCAGTCTTTAATTCTGTGGCCCACTTTGCCACATCTGAAACAAGCTCCAGAAATCTAATAGCAAACCCTTTTGTGCTTGTTGCCACATATGGAGCACGGTGGAGTAAACCCACTCCCTTGGCTGGGGCTAGTCATCGACCCCGTATTCTGTTTCTTGTTGGCGGGGTTGTGCTTGCCTTTCTTAAATTTGAAACCCTGTCTTTTCCCTTGCCACTCAGTTGTTGGTGTTTCAGATTGTTTCACTGCTGCAATGTTTACCTCGGCCATCAAAGCCCGGTCAAGGACACCCACAAAAGTTGGCATTTTCAAAACACTTATTCGGTCCTGTATAGCAGCACTGAGGCCGCCTTCAAACCTCCTGGCTTTCTTGTAATCGGTATCCACCATATGTGGGGCATACCTAGCAAGTTCAGTAAATTGCTTCTCATACTCGGCAACAGACGTCTTGCCCTGTCTCAGTTGTTCAAACTCAGTTACCTTTCTATCCCTGATGCACTGAGGAAAGTATTTCTCAAAGAAGGACTCCTTGAACTGAGCCCAAGTCATTACAGTGTTTGCATCTCACGGGTCAACATCCACCACCTTCTAGCTTCTTCCTGCAGTGTAAAGGTGGCTAACAATACTTTGTGTGCTTCTGAGCACGGAAACACCTCAAATAACTTTTCTGTTTCAAGGACCCATGCTTCAGCCTTTAGCGGTTCTAAGCCTCCTGAAAGGACGGCGGTTTCATCTTGCTGAACTTATGAGTCAGTGCAATGATATCCACCTCATTACCATTCACATTCTGTACATTTGGTGCATTCTGTTCTTGTTGAACCGGAGGAGGAGGAGGGTGGGGGCTGTTGGTTCTGTTGTCGGTCCAGTCTTTTAATTACCAGTCCCATCATTTGTTCAAGTCTGGCCATTCTGGCCTCAGAGGATGATGCTTCAGTTTCATTTGCATTATCCATTTCACTATAAAGCAGTTATGACAGTTATCATTATAAACAGTTGTACAATTAAACAGTTTAACATTTTCACATATATTCAGTCAGTCGTAAGCACACACTTTTCAAAATCATGAGATGCCCTAATTGCTTTTCTAGGACACCCTATAGCTCATTTGGACACGTGTGTGCGGTATAACTCGTGGTTAAGTATCGCTCTGATACCACTCTGTCACGACCCAAACCCGGCCCTATGGGTTTAGTACCGTAACCGGCCAGTAATCCGAGATTACCGAAGGCCTGCAGAACAGTAATACAGTCAATCAGAGTACAGGGCCTGGCGGAAGCCAACACAGTCAACAACTAGTGTCCATTGAGCTGTGAAAATCTGTATGCCAAAAACATTTTTCATACATTTATGCATTCAACACAGTACAGACTATACAATCATTTACAGACTTACAGTACATGGATTAAACCCCTCTCTCAACAGTACAGTTAAACGCATAAACAGTAAACAGTCTGAACAAAACAGTAGGAGACAAGTGGGGAAGACAAAAACACCCCAAGCCATGACATGGCGTCTCGGAACCTCACAGTGAGGCACGTAGGCTGGCTTGACAAAACTGGGGACTAACCCACGCTCCTAGCTCCGGTCTGGCTGCTGAGAAACCTACATATATATATAATAGTGAGCTAAAGCCCAGTGAATAACATAAAGCGTAAAGAGGTTATGAATGAATGTCCTTACAGTAATGAAAACAATTCATTAAATAGTAGTTTCAGTCTTTCAGTAATTCAGTCAAACAGTCATATGTGGTACATCCAATAGCCTATAACAGTAGGTCCAAAAGGACCGAGTCTTAACAGACCCAACAGTAATGATGGCCAATCATTCAGTAAACAGTATGGTTTCACAAGGAAACCGACAGAGCTCTGTAACAGTCAATAACAGTGGGTGCTAAGGATGCCACAATACAGTTCAGAATACAGGACATACATTCATTCAATAAACAATATCAGTTCAATAAACAATTCAGTTCAGTATTCAAAATATTAACCCATTTTGAACATATCTTTACACAATCTGTTACTCACAGAGATTGGGCTTAAAGCAGCTAGAGCGCGTCCCCGATAGCCAACCCTAAACAGTAAACAGAATAGAACACACACTAAGTTTACAGTTGGAAAAATGATAATTAAATCCCTAAATTTTCTCGGCGTGGTTCTATGCCTAAATCCTCGTTAAGATGTCTTAAACTAGGCCTAAGAATGCCTAGGATGGGATGAGGATGCAAAGATGTGCACAGAAAACAGTTTTAGAACTTTTTCAGAAAACAGAGTCCCGCTCGAGCGTGATTTCCTCCCGCTCGAGCGGTCTGCAAAATGTACTGGATGCGCGAAAAACCCGCTCGAGTGTGAATATATCAGCTCGAGCGCACTGTACAAAGTGTGCAACAACTACTGGGAGTTCGATTTCTCCGCTCGAGCGCGGATACCTCCACTCGAGCAGACGACAGAAATCTGGAAAACCCAGAATTGTGTTCTAAATTGAAAACCAAGGTTTCAACCATCAAAATCGATCCTTTTTGGCCCATTTTCTGGAAAACTCTTTTAAACACATAGGATAACAAGTTTTAAAGCTCAATTTAAGAAATTAAGGCCCAAGGGTGTTTAATTCAAACCCAATTTCAAACTATTTTCATGGACAATTCAAGAACACTTTTAAAACATGCAATGCATGAGTTTCAAACAATTTAAATGTTCAAATCTTGCTCCAAAGAGCTCAGTAGTTGGCAAATGAAATGAAATCATGGACTTAATATGAATATGGGCTTGCATGTACCAATTAACCATGAATTCAACCTCAAGAACCAACAAATTCAACATGCATGCAACAATTCTAACATGAATCAACCTATTTGCACTCAAACATGGCTTAATTCTACAATGATGCATGAATCATGCAAAATGAAGTTCAAAAGCAACAAGAAGACCATGAATCTCCTTACCTAAGTCTTCAATTTCTTGTCTAGAAGTTCAATTTATGCACATACACTTCAATCTTCAAGTCTCCTAGCAATTGAACAAGAACAATCTCTCTCTCTCTAGCTCTCTTGTTTGGTCGGTTGAGGCTCTCAAAATATGGCTGATTAAGTGTTTCTGTAGGAGTAGAATAAGGCTCAAGTATAGTATAATAAGGGCCCACTACCAATGGCAAAATGGTGAATAAGCCTAAGTTCGTAATTAACTCAATTTAATTCAATTAATCATTCCTAATCAATTTTCAGACAAAAATATCATTAAATCACAAATATTACACTGATTACAAAACATCAAACGGTTTCTAAATCGGCCGCCGATAAGGCCTTCAATTAGCAGTTTAAACATATAACTCGAACAGATAATCAATAAATCAAACAGATAGGGAATGCAATACAATAGGTGAACTCATTCAATTTCAGTTTCAGTTTCATTCAGTCTGTTCAGTAGTTCATCCAGTTCACTCATCAGTCATAATCAGTTCAGTTTAACGATAATCAGTATATAATTCAGTGGTTTAACGGTAATCAGTACGAAGGTTGTTACATATCATAACTTCCATAACATGAGAATATTTATTTATCTATCTATAGTATATATCACGAGTTTTGGATTTAAGAGTTTAGTTGATATTGAGAGTTTTGTTCAGAACCGGCCCTAAGGCAAGGTCAGCAGGGCCGCCCGCCTCAAACCCCCGAATTTTGTCTAAAAAATAGGGTCCGGAAATAATTCAATCCTAAGTTATGTTACGTTAATTATTTTGGTCTTAAATTATATTTGGATTATTGAAATAAAGTTAAATAAGGTCCATCCTCACATTTGGTTTATTAAAAAATAATAAAAAAACATTACAGATGAAATTATCATTCATGAGAGAATAAACTAATGGATGACCATTCCATTCCAATTTATTTTATTTCAGTGAACCAAATACTGCATTATAATATTAGTAGTTTAAAAATGAAATTTTACAAAATTAAAAAAAAAATGAATTGGTGAATTATTTAAAAGCAATTGATGGTTGTTTGCCAAACGTATAAGTTATTTATAGAATATTATTTGACTATATAAATTACAATTACTTCTAAACAAATAATTTTTTAAAAGTTGAAGTTAATCAAATTTTACAATTCAATTTACTAGATCAGGAAAAAGTGTGAATAAATTAATAATGTTAATCAATAATGTTAAAAAATTTTCTCAATAATTTTTTTGAACTCAATTTATCTCCATAATTATGATTTACATCAATCTCCATGACTATGATTTATGATTTATGTCAACTATTAAATTCATATGAAATTGCTAAATATAATAGGAATTTTTATTTTAAGGTCTTTCATATTAGAATTTTATAAGATAAATAACAACTACTATTATAGTAATAGCTAAGGTCCCTGTGAAGCGCAGAAGCAATTTTTAGATGAAAATACCCTTGTTGAATTCCTGTGCTACAGTGCTTCAGCATTCAACGACTTTCACTTTATGAAAAATTTTATAACTTAAAAATTCAATAGCTTTGATGTAGTTATTCATTTTTAATAAAATTTATATTTTTAAAATGCTCTTGTCGAGATCTATCAAATAAGATCCATAATGAATATAAAATTCCAGAAGAAAAAAAATGACAAAATTTCACTGAATTGAAATAACTTTGAGCAATTTTGAAATTTCTCTCGGAAATTGAAAATTCAAAAAGTGCTCTGATAGAAAATAAGCAATTCTGAAACTTCTCTGAGCAATTCTAAAATTTCTCTGAGCAAAAATTCTAAAATTTCTCTAACGACCACCCGGACTATCACCCAGACGACCACTTGGACATCCATCCCCCATACGCGATCTTTTACACTTAATAGATATGAAAATTTGAATGAAAGGTAAAAAAAGGAACGGAAAAAAAAGCACGCCGAAAAAGAACCTAAACAAGTAACTTCAAAACACAAATGTACCGTTTGGTAACACTTACGTTTTCAGTTTTTTGTTTATGTTTACAAAAATTTTAAAAACTCAAATAAAAACTTGTTTGGTAAATTTTTTATTTATAAATCAGTGGTCTTAATTTATAAATTTGGCCAAAAAAATGTAAATTCAAAAAATGTGTTTTCATTTTGAGTTTTTAGTTTTGTTTTTTTTTACTATCCAACACTAGCCACCACCCGCCACCATTTTCCACCACCGTCTTCCGCCACCACCAGCCACCACCCGCCACCACCACTTGCCAATACCATCCACCACCCACTTGCCACCACCACCAACCCCTCGCCACCACTACCACCACTACCACCCACCACTCATCTATCATCCACCCGCCACCACCCACCACTCGCTACTACCATTCACCGCTCGCCGCCACCATCCGCCACCTACCCGCCACCACCATCCGCCAACTACCCGCCACCACTACTCACCACCCACATACCACCAGCCACTTGCCATCCAGCCGCCACTTGTCACCACCACCCACCCGCCACCCACATGTCACCACCACCACCTACTCGCTACCACCCACCACCCGCCACTGTCACCCACGCACCCACCACCACCACCCGCCACCACCCACCACCACCTGCCATCCGCCACCCACCTGCCACCACCACCCGCTGCCACCACCACCACCACCCACCACCCGCCACCGTCACCCACCCACCATCACCACCCGCCAGCTACCCGCCACCACCCACCACTACCCGCCATCCGCCACCCACTTGCCACCTACCACCACCACCACCCACTCGCTACCACCCACTACCCGCCACCATCACCTACCCACCACCACCCGCCACCTACCTGCAACCACCACCCACCCGCCACCACCCGCCACCCACCTGCTACTACCACCCACCACCCGGCACCACCACCACTACCACCCACCACCCGCCACCGTCACCCACCCACCCACTCTCCACCACCCACCACCACCCGCTACCTACCACCCACTGTCACCACTTTCCACCACCGTCTTCCGTCGCCACTTGCCGCCACTTACCACCACTTGCCATTTCTCACTCTTTTTTATATTTTTAAATTTTTTTAAATATTTTGTCAATTACCAAACGTGTTTGTAGTTTATATTTTTCTAAAAATAAACAAAAACCAGTTTATAAATTTTTATAAATATAAATTGAAAACGTAAACGTTACCAAATAGACCAGGGACTTTATTTCTTACAAATCTTTTCATAGTCATTTACCTGCTACGTAAAATGTAAAGGAGGATCTGTGCCTAATTTTTCCAATATAATATTATAATTATTATAGAAAACAATTCAAAATTGGATTTCTCACTTAATATTTTAAGTGATTTCCATGGGTAAAAATATGTTTGTATATACAACAAATTTTGTGAAGGTGCAAGCAAAATAAATAAATAAATTGAAAATTATTACTATTTTATTAATATATATACAGGTTGGACAACATTTTTTGAGTTAGCCTTAGGCTCTCAAAATATCAGGCCAGCCCGGTTTTGTTATCATTTATTAGTTTCTTAACAACAAAATATGCATGTATATCCAGTCCAAATTGGAGGGGATCCTCCTCCTTAACTAATCGAAAAATGTTTTAGAGCTCGAATTCTCTGTGGCTCGAGTGGCCCGAATCCAAAACGACGTCGTTTTGATTTTTTTTTTTCCCCCTCTTTTATATTTGAAACAGAAACAGAGGGAGGAAGGAAGAGAGAGAGAGAGAGAGAGAGAGAGAGAGAGAGAGAAGGAAAAGAGAAGGAAGGGGGAAGGAAGAAGGAGGAGAGAAAAAGGAGGAGAGACCGTTACCGCTTGCCAGCCTCTGTGTCTATATATACACAGATAGATCTGTGTGTGTATACACAAATCTGTATATCTCTCTTTCTCTCTCTGTGAAGTCTCTATGATTATGATGATGTATTGATGATGATGTGTTGGTTGTTGATGATGATGATGATGTGGTGTTGATGATGATGATGTATTGGCTGTTAATGATCTCTTCTCTTTTTTTTTCTTCTTTTGTGAGTCATGGAAAAGATGAAGAAATGGGAAAATAAATAAATAAATAAAATCCTAAATCGACGTCATTTTGGAATTTCAGGCCACTCAAGTCACAGAAAATTCGAGCTACGTAGCGGGATTGTTAACTAATCTCTCTTCCTAAATTGATGCTTGTTCGTATTTTTCAATATTTAATTTATTTAATAAAAAAATACTTCTGTCGATAAAAAATAAAAAAAAAAAGGTAAATTCTATATGAATAGTATTTTAAAGGACTGGATTGGGCATACATTAAATTTATTTTAATATTTATCAAAAATCCTCTTTTTTTTATTATTGTTATTATTAATTGTATGTCCAACTGTTTGATGATATCTTTACTGCTGATTTGAGGCGCAAACAATAAAATATAAGAAAGGATGAATGCAATTATAGTTGTTAAAATATGAGTTTTGTACTATTTTGATATTTTAAGTTTTAATTTTATTAATTTCATCTCATAATATTTTCAAATTCAGTCAAATGAATTGATCTAATATCAAACAAGCAGTTTAAGTTATTAACAGAATGATACTAAATTGCATATTCAGCAGGTACACATATTTTTCATTTATTTTAATTAGGATATATATATCCGTTTTCAAATAAAAAAATGTAATAGATTTATCAAACAGTAGAAAGTTGCGATGAGATGAGAGTTGAGACAAGGAAAACACTTTTTTGTTTTTATCTTGCCCCTAAACCAATTCCATTCCCAATATTTCAGAAGTAGAACTATATGAAGATAATTATAGGAGACCAATAGTTGACCCAATATTAATCACTGACCATTTAATGATGTACTGAAAAATTAGCATCACAAAAGTGATAGTCAAACGCAAATGCTAACGACTGTCATTGCCATTGGGATATTAATATTTTAGGATAAAAATTCTCTTGAAAATAGATAAAAGGATTAAAACATATATTAATTTTAATAAAATATATATTTTTTTGGTGAATAAAATAAAATATATTAAATTCAATGAAAAGCGCATTTCTTGATCCCTATGGGTGCTTTTTAGCAACACTCATATTTAAATATGGATTGGATTTTTTTTTTTTTTTAAATTCAAATATAAACTTGAGAAAATTTGAGTGGATATTAGAGGTGGGCGTAGGTCGGTTACGGCCACAGAATCTCCAATCCGCCATCCGTCCAGCAGATTGGCAGATTGGAGAAAATTAATCTGCATCCGTCCGTCAATCCAACGGATGTGGATTGAGAAAATTAGTGGATTGGTGGATGGATGCGAATCGGTTTGACGGTTTAAAATTTTATAAATTTTCAACATAATTCAACTTGTGCACTTCCTCAAAAAAAAAAATAATAATAATAATAAAATATTACAGTCGATAACTTAAAAAAATATTATAATAACTGCATGTCTTATACAAAGAAAGAAAGTTTGAAACTTCATACTATTAAAATCACTGTATACTTCATCCACATATTACAATCACAGTATATCTCGTCCACATAAAACCACCAAAACCATGATCAGAGCAATAGTAGAAATTGTATGCTTCTGTATTATTACATTTATATCTATTTTTGAAACAAAAACCAACCAGTATATATCATCTTTTATATTTATTATTTTTAGAGTTAGATTTAAAAACCAAAAAATATAAATAAATAATACATTTATTTTTTTTCAATTCAAAAAATATATTCAAGTTGAGAAATTTTTTTCAACAAAATACATTCAACATAATATTTAAACTCTTTTTCAATTGAAAACACAAACAGAATATCTAAACAAATTTAAAACATAAAATCTTATAAATTACTAGGGGTGCTCGCTGTTTGGCAGTTTGGTTGCAGCCAAAGGAACCTCAAATCCGCCATTCGTCCAAAACTAGGCGGATTGGAAAAAATCAATCTGCAACCATCCGCTCGTCATCACGCATCCGTCCAAAATGCAGCAGATCGGTTCGGTTTAGTTTGGTCGGTTTGGACAAATCGGTATATCCGCTGCTCACCCCTAACAGATATCCTTTTGATAATCTAAACTATTCTTTTTATAAAACTTTTCGTATATTTAATTCATAAAAAAATTAAGTCAATTTGATGATTGTAGTTTTTCATTTTATTGTATTTATCTTTAAAAAATGGATGTTCTATTTTTAAAAATATAATTGTAGTCCATTTTTTCAGTAACAAATACAATAAAAGAAAAATAATATGATTATCGGATCGACCTAATTTTATCAATGAATGATATACAGTGAGGGACTTCCAAAATAAAAGGCTTGAATTATATAAATAAGATATGTGATGAGTCTCACCACCTCCTAAAGTTCTCTCAATTGAGAAAAGCTCACCCTTTATCTATAAGGCAATCATGTTCACATTCTATTTCTAGTGAAAGGTTATTTAGTGGTCTGGAAGTAATGTTTCATACCATTAAACATGTATAACACTTGCCCTGTTGTCTTTTAAAAGTAACATAAAAGTGATAGATCCTACTATTTATTCCAACTGATCAAAAAAAAAAAAACTATTTATTCGAACAAAAATTAAGTTAGGACACTACATGACCCTCCTCTAAGAACATATATATACTATATATCAAGCAAAAGGAAATTTTTAATCCCAAGTCTTGTGGGAACTCCAATCTCCCAATTTAAATTTCTTGAATTTTTGATTTTAAAAAAAAAAACCTTAGCATTTATTAATTTCTCCCAATCCCCAAGTCTTACCCTCATAATAACATTTTAATGCATTAAGAACAGGTATAAAAAAAATTCTTTGAAATCCAACATATATGAATTCTTTGAAAAGTTCCAACACATATGATTATTATCCCTCATAATAATACTTTAATGCATTAAGAACAAGCATAAAAAAAAATTATTGAAAAGTCCAACACATATGATTATTATCAAAATATTAAACTTTAATATAATATAATAAAAAAAAGAAGACATTTAATTTCTTGAAAAGTCCAATACATATGATTATTATCAAAATATTAAACTTTAATATAATATATAAAAAAAAAAAGACATTTAAAAATCGCAATTCACATAGATAGATAATTGTAAATATATTAAGAAAAATGGAGTTTCTAAACCCCAAGCCTTGTGGGAGTTCCAATCTCTCAATCTTAATTTTCTAAATTTTTAATTTAAAAAAAAAACTCAGCATTTATTGATTTGGTCAAAATTCTCTGATCAGCATTTATTAACTTTTTCCAATCCACATGCCTGCATTTATTGATTTGGTCAAAATCCCTGATTAGCATTTAAAATCCCCTCATACAAATAATTATAGATACAGCCCGTACATGGTTACTGCAGTAGCCTTTTTAATTTCTCCTGTACACTATGGTTAGTGATAAGATTGTTAATTTTTTTTTTTATAAAAAAATCTTAAAAAACATAATTTATATATTAAAAAAAATTAAAACAAATATAAATATTTATAATTATTCCGTACATAGCACGAGTGATAAGCTAGTATATATATATAATAATAAATTTTCAATTTTAGTCTGCCACGCTAAAGGAGGAAGAGAGCGAGAGAGAAGCTAGATGCGACGCATGAGGCGCTGCAAGTTCAAGTTCTATCAGGAGAAATCCTTTATGTTGTCTCATTTCTTTACTAACAACTAATTCCTATGGTTTTTATTTTTTATTTTACATGGAAACATAAAGAAAAGTTTGATACCCTTTGTATAGCTCACTTTCTTTACTAACAACAAATCCCTACTAATGAATATGGTGCAAATTCCTAACCCGTGTTGGGTTTCTTGATAAATTCCAAACTCTACTATCTTAACAAAA
Organism: Camellia granthamiana; assembly: GCA_036172215.1. NCBI lineage: Eukaryota > Viridiplantae > Streptophyta > Magnoliopsida > Ericales > Theaceae > Camellia > Camellia granthamiana. The sequence continues at coordinate 69,330 of JAXFYN010000299.1, read as the reverse complement.
ATATATGTATAAAACTAACTTAATAACTAGGGCAAATTATGACAATATAGTCATTATACTTTGGTACTTGTGTGTGATTTTGGTCCCTATAATTTTAATTGGCTCAATTTTAACTCTGAATTCGACTTTGTTTCAATTTGGTCAAATTGATTACAATTCTTAATAGTTTTTTTTTTTTCTAATGAAAAATACGTATATAAATGGCATGTGTCTTATTTTTAAGAGTAAAATTATGAACTTACTTAACTCAGTGAGTTAACATCAACTAATTAAGTGATCATTTTTCATCAAAAACACTAACGATATTTTCAATTGGACCAAATTGACACAATATCTAAAATTAAGAGTCAAAAGTAAGCTAATTGAAAGTATAGAAACCAAAATGACACAACAAGCAAAATGTAGGGACCACCAATGTAATTTTCCCTAATAACTATATGGAACCCACATATACTAGATGGGTGTACCAATCCCAACAATCACCACCTCTACCATGTTGGATAAATATTATATGCATCTTCCAATCTGTATAATATGATTTGTTTGACAAACTCCCCATTTACCTAGAAAATGTTGCACCCCTTGAATTAAGTGCCTACACATTTTCACATCATGTCATAGTGCTCAAACGTGTCCTTCGTGACTTTCTCTATCCTCATCCTCGAGCCCATAAGGTCGCATCTCTTTAAAGTGTCTTCACTGCTACAAACCATTCCCACATAAAAAGAGACACAACTTCTTTTAGTGTACATCATTTCATTGCAAAATCATCTTAGGTTCGGAATTTCCTTTTTTTAAACAATCTGCAACTCGTTATCTTCCTCTTGATGGTCAGTATCCTCTGCAATTGTTACTTGCACGATTCATTCCTAACTTGTACTATTCATCTAATGCTTGATAGCAACTCTCATTTTGTCACAGAATACCCTGCGAGCCTATAGAAGTTACCAACCAGTTATCCATTAGTGTTACCAACCAATTATCCATTAGTGATTAGTATCCATTGATTAATCCATATCGTTATTGGATCACTTAGATCATGAAATCACCTTTGATCGCCCTTAAAGCTATCCAATCCTTCTAAACCCATCATTGATTTTGTAGCGCTTGAAAACCTTATGCCTTCACCTTAAATTTTTATGCTATATACAAGCTGATATAACACAAAAATTATGGACCATTGATATCCTATTTGTGCTATAACTTATTGCATCTCTAGTTGGCTCAAATGACCCACAGTAATGCTACTGACCCAAAAAAATTACCCAGAACTAACCTTTATCTTCTATTAAGAACAAACTTGAAAGCAACTCTTACCCACTCTACATGAATCACAAATCTACTAGCAATAATTTCAGAACTGTTGCAGTTCTCTAGTGATCCCAAAAAAATTAGGGCGAGTTACAACAATGGTCCCTATAATTTACTTGTGGTTTCATTTTGATCTCTGCACTTCTAATTGCATCAATTTTGTCCCTACAGTTTGGTTTTTGGCTTTATGTAGTCCAATAGTTAATGGTCGTTCCCCTTTTTGGATGGTTTTTGGTTTTATGTAGTCCAATAGTTAATGGTCATTCCCTTTTTTGGAGGGAAACTCACGCGTGCCTTGCACGCACGGGATGAAAACCAGTTAATTCGTAAATGAAACCACAAGGGAAGGTCTTTTCTCTCTCTCTCTCCCCCCTTTCTTTGATTTATTTCTTTTTGTAGTTCTTCCCCTCATCTCTCTCTCTCTCTCTCTCTCTCTTAATCAAACCTTTCTCTCTCCAAAGCCATCAATGGCAGTAGCAACCACAAATCTAGGCATTGTCGACTACCAGTTACCCAACGACACCCATGAGGTAACCTTCTTCACCGATCAAATATACGCCCTTGTCACTCGCTCTCCCTTCCTCGTTGACTCCTAGATCTCCGAAATCACAGCCATCTATCGTCCCTTTCTCCACCGCCTCATCATTGGCCTCGACATCGAGTGGCGACCCAACAACCGTTTCCACAATAACCTTGCCGCCACTCTCCAACTTTGCATCGGCCGCTGATGCCTCATCTTCCAACTCATCTACTCCTCCCAAATCCCCCAATCCCTCTTCGACTTCCTCAACAACCCTATCTACACTTTTGTAGATGTGGGTATTCACAGAGATGTCGACGAGTTGACTGAGGATTATGGGTTGTCTGTGGCCACCACTATTGATCTTTGCTCCTTAACAACCCTATCTTTGGTTTTTTGTTTTGTTTTGTTATTTTTTTTTTTTTTTTGGTCTGGCATAATCTGCTACTGGTTGAGCTGTGTATGATTATTTGTTTTGTAGCTGATTGTCTGTCTATGGATACACCTTGTACCACACCTGTTTGACAATATGCCCCATAAGAGCCGTGAAAATCACTTGTATAAATTTTATGTGTCATTGAGCTACCCATTAGAACTACTTGGTGGTGTAATTTTACTCTTTAAAAGTATGTGTCATTGCTATTTGTTTGTTACTTTAGTTATCGGAAGCAGGAATTCCCGTGTGTTGCAAAACAAAGGCGATGACCTAGCGTATGCAATTGTATATACAGAATTTATGCGGTTTGAATCCTACCATCTGCAGGACATTGGATATCATTTTTCTCTTCATTTGGTAGATTGAACATACCTTATGGCTACCAATTCTTAGTGTTCTTTCTACTCTAATTTATATGTGGTTACAGATTTGTATTGGCTTTGTATACTTCTGGTTTTTTTGGGTTTTATTAATAGAGAGATATACACCATGTGCTTGATAATATGCCAATAAGGGAAAACTTATTTTGTTTGTGGTGGTGTTGTTGATTGTATGATTTTGAGTGGCTACCAAATCTTAGTGTTCTTTCTACTCTGATTTATATGTGGTTATAGATTTGTGTTTGGTTTTCCTAGGTTTTATTAATAGAGAGATATATACTGTTTGATAATATGCTAATAAGGGAAAACTTATTTTGTTTGTAGTGATGTTGTTGATTGTGTGATTTTGAAATGACAATGTTGTAGGTTTCATCCCGTGCGTGCAAGGCAGGCGTGGGTTTCCGTCCAAAAAGGGAACGATTGTTAACTATTGGATCACATAGAGTCAAAAACCAAATTATAGGGGCAAAATTGATGCAATTAGAAGTACAATGATCAAAATGAAATCACGGATAAACTATAGGGACCATTGCTGTAATTTGTCCAAAAATTTATGTATCTAGAATTTTTGATAAATTTTTCAGAATCTCTAACATTGTTTAATTATTTTTCAGACTACTTGTTAGATTGAAACTTTTTTTGGGATGGGGGCGCGGGGGGCGCCCGGGGGGGGGGGGGGGGTAAATTATAACATATTAGTCCTGATAATGTAACCAAAGTGTCATTTTTTAGTGGCCCTAATTAATTAGGGCTCGTTTGGAAATTTAGCTTTTTTAGTTAGCTTTTTTTATTATTTTAGCCTAACTAAAAAAGTTGTGTTTGGGATGATAGTTGATTTTTTTTTTTTTTTTTTGGTAATTCATTTGATGATAATGAGAGAAAAAATGGAATGATAATGGTTTGAAATGACATTTAATCTTATTGATTATTTTAATCTATTTTATCTTTATTAATTATTTTAGTCATAAAAAAATAATAATAAATAAATAAATAAATAAAACCCTCTCAACCCAAATTCCCAAACACCCCTCATAATAGTTTACTTACTCATAAATATCATAATTTCATACAAATATTAAATATTAAATTATATTTAGATAACCAAATATTACACGGATTAAATTTTATTCTAACTCAAATACATGTATAATCTAACAAAATCTAATAATTATATGAGTCCCAGCCACACCACCTGAGAAATCCCAACAACTAATTTGTCTAATCATCATAATCACTATGGGTCGGAACAACTATGTGACACGCACCTGTTTGAATGTGTACCATGGAGAAATTTTTGTGTGCTCCAAACTGAAATGCTTACCTAGTACCTTCAGGTCTCGTTTGGCAACCATCTTTTTTAGTCAAAAAGTCAAAAAGTTACTAAATTAGCCAAAAAGCCAACAACCCATACCAAAAAGTCAAAGATTCTCTTTTCTCTCTACTTTTTGCACATCTTTTCGTAAAAAGCCAAAAAGTCATCCCAAACATACTAGTTTTTTTGAGTGACTATTTTAGCCAAATAGCCAAAAAAGTTACTAAATTAGTCTGTTCCCAAACGATGCCAATTAGAGGCTGACAACAACATAAAACATTGGAAAAAGATTTGTGACTCGAAAGTAGGGGCTCCGAATGCCCCTAATCCGTGAAACGACGTCATTTCACATTTTTTTTTTTTCTTTTTCTTCCACGTGTCTGCAACTCTAAAACGGTGAGGGAGAGGAAGAGGGAGAGGGAGAGGGAGTCTGCCGCCGATCGCGTCGCCTCGGCCGCCGATCGCGTCGCCTCGGCCGCCGATCGCGTCGCCTCGGCCGCGATCGCGTCGCCTCTGCCGATGGCATGCCTCTGCCTCACCTCCAACCCCATTTTTTAGGGCCTTCTCCCCCTCCTGCCGATCGCGTCGCCTCGGCCGCGATCGCCGCGCCTCCGCCGATCGCATGCCTCTGCCTCACCTCCAACCCCATTTTTTAGGGCCCACTCCCCCTCTCCCTCCTCCTCCCCCCTCCCCTCCCCTCCCCTCCCCTCCCCCTCCTTCGTCTTCTTCCTTCGTCTCCTTTGTCTGATTGAAAAAAAAAAAAAAAAAAAAAAAAAAAAAAAAACAACAACAACAACAACAACGACGACGAAACGACGTCGTTTCATTTTCGGGGCATTAGAGGCCGGCTGAATTCGAGCTCCATATCGGAACTCAAAAACATTAATCCACTGAATTGATAACAAAAAGTTTATCTCCGTTTAAAATTCTCTCTCACATAAATTCAACGGTAACTTTTTTCTATCACTTATTTCTCTCTCTTTCTATAGAAACAAATCCAGAAACATGGGGGTTGTTTGATTTGTTTTTTGGAGAGTTGTTTTTGAAAAAAATTTTAAGGAGAATGTTTAGAAATTTTTTCTTTTTTTGTTCTCTCCCTTTATATGTATGTCAACAAAGAAATCACTTTTTTTTCTCTACTCTTCTATCTACAAGATAAATTTTGAATCAACTGAATTTGAAAATTTCAAATCATCCCATTCAATTTACAACTATGATACAGACCCCCCTATCTCTCATTTCCACTATCCCCACACACATGTGAAGATTAGTGATTGGAGAAAAAAAAATTTAACCAATAACCGCCTACTGGAGTCCTTAGGGGTCTTCGAGTGAGGTCCCAAACATTTTGCTTCAATTTAACACATTAATATTGTTTTCCAATTCTTTGAAATTCATTTGTCTTTTAAACCATCAACTGGATGAGAAAAGATCTCTTTTAGTTACAACATAAAAATCACCCAAAGTATAGAGTACGGCCATCGGCGTTTGGCATCTAGCGATGACAACAGTGACAGAAAAAGATTAACATGTTGAAATAGAACAGTTGAAGAAATGAAGAAGAAAACAACCATTGAAGAGACTCTTTTGAAAAACTTTTTTTTTTTAATGAAGTTTTGATAAACTGAATACAAACCTATTTTAACAATATGGTTCTAATAATTGATAAACTGATAGTGCTTTCTTCATTTTATTTATTTCTATTACAGAAAAATTTCTTTAAAATCCAACATAATGTTTTTTTTTTTGTTTTTCCTAACTCAAGTATTCATTCCGGCCCCGTTTCATTTGGGGTGTAATAGATGGAATGTGATTAGGATAGGGTGGGACTATTTAGTGGTGTATTTGTTTGTAGAGATGGGGAAGGGGTTAGGATGGAGGAGAGGATTAAGATGGAGGTTGGAAGGGGGATTGAGATGGAGGAGGAGGAGGAGGTGGAGGTGGAGGTGGTATTAGAAAAATAGTGAGGGGATTAGAAATTTTTTTATTTTTTACATATTGAGAATTTTTTTTGAACATTAATGTTTAATTTTTTGTATTTGTTTTATTATTTTATATAAAAATAATTTAACAATTCTTACACTAACAACTATCATCAAAATAAACACAATTTTACTTAATCCCCTCACTATTAATTCCCTCACTATGAATCTCATCCGTTCTATCTTTGAAAACAAACGAGCCTTAGACCAAAGTTAACTGTGAGCCAAACATGGATAAAAACGTAGGCTCAGAAAAGATGTCGTGATGCCGCCTAACTAAAGGCGAGGAAATGTGTGTTGAGAGTACGACTCTCTTTTTGCTATGACTATGTATGTAAGCCAAGGGCTATATGTGTGTGGGTTTGAATAACCGTTTTGTGTAACCAGACTCAAGTCTTAGAAATTTGTAAACCCTTAGGGGTATTTATTTGTTTATTTACTTGTTGTTGGATTAATGTATTGTTGCATGAAGAACTATTGCATCATATAATATAAGTTTGGAGATTTATATTCGGTTTTCCTTGAAAAAACCATGATTGTTGTATTATCATTTGGGCTAAAAATTTGGGACGTTACAATATATGTGGCCAAATATTTCACTCAAAAAGTAAATATTGATTACAAAGAGATATTTTTTACTTATTTCTTAAATAGCTAATTGTGTGGGTGATTTTTTGTTCACACTGCCTATCTTAGTGATTTAGCAGTAGTATCACAGGCAGAATAGATGGCACAAATAATAACACAAAGACAAGAAGGATTTAACGTGGTTCGGCAATAATTGCCTACGTCCACGGATGGGGCCGAGGTGTTTCACTATGTATAATAATAAGAATTACAATTTTCTCTCAGTAACTCTCTCTAAACTCGTAATTGAAAGAGCTACAATTGTGTATTAGAACTCTCCTTTAGTCAGTCTGAATCTCAGTCCGAATCCCCCCTTGAATGTCATCCTCCATCTCTATATGTACGCCCAAATAGAGATGGAGAAACTCACAGCTTTTGAGCTGTCTTGCCAGCGCACTAAAGCACTTTCGGCAGCTTTCCAGGTAAAAGCTGTTGATTCCTTCCCACGACTATTAGTGGCCTCGTGGTTATTTCACATGGCCTCAAGGCAAGCTTGTTGGTGAGATAATGGCCTCGTGGTTCTCTTTACACAGTTGTATATCCACCTAGCCAAGATAATATTTTATAACATCAACCTCGGCTTTACTCTTCTGCGGGTAGCTCGGCCTTTGCATGTTAAGCCGAGGTTGTAGACTTTTATCCCGAATTAGGTTGTCTCCGGGGATTACCTCGGCATTACTGGAATACCTTAGCAAAGCTTTACTGTGACACGTAGCTCCTCGGATGACACGTTGGCGACACCTCGCCACGTGTTGATACTCAGAAATATATATCCCCACAACTGCCCCCTAAGTTCTATTACCTCGGCATACTGAGGTGATGGAACTTACATTGAACATTCTTTCTCGCACATCGGCTTAAAAACTTCTAGCCGAGATCATTCTCTTCAGGCCGACATGTCTTCTTCAAATTCAAATCAATTCCCTTACGCGCATGAGCTGTCATACACCACTTTTCAACCGTTTCGTCGACGCGTTTTATTCTTATTGGTCCGTGCCCGTGACGCGCCTGCAGGCTATCGTTTCACTGTCTGCGCCGTCTGGCGCATGCGTTACCCAAGGCGCAATAATTGTTGTTTTGCCGCCGTTTGAATTTTTGACAAAACAATTGCCTTTCTCTTTCTTCTTTCACTTTTACACTTCGAATTTCTTTGCTCTCTCTCTCTAAAACTTTTCCTTCTCCGAATCTGCCATTTGTTCTTGCTCGAAGCTCTGCAACCGCATTCTCCTGCCATTTCTGTGAAGCTCTAAAGCTCTTTCAGTTCGGCGCCACTCATCTCGGCTTCAACTCTTCTGGTAAGCCGTCGTTCCTTTCTCTTCCCAGTTCTTGCTTAGTTTTCTGAAAATTTCTTGTCACTTGATTGTTCTGCATCTGATTTGTGAATCATGTATCTCATCTCATGATTTTATTTATGCTGCGAACATTTGCACCGTTTCATTTCTGTTTTTGTCCTTCCATTCTCTCGTGTTCTTGAATCTGAGACTTCTTTTTGCTTTCCTGTTTTCCAGATTTTCTGCCCTTCATACTCATTATTCGTAGATTTTAGGCTTGGGATTTGCTGTAGAACCTTCAATTTTTTAGGAAAAACTGAAACAGTTTGTACCTAGGTTTAAGCCGAGGTCCTAAGAACCCTTTAGGAATACACTGTTTCTGTAGCCAAACACTTGTTTACATCAATACCATGGGTGTGTGGAGAGATAGAGTTGATACCCCTACCAAACTGCAAAACTTTAGGCAAGAGTTCTCCATCCCAGACGATGTCCACCTCAGACTAGCTGAGGAGAAGGACTCTATTATGCCTGATGGTGACAAGATGCCTTTCCCCGTAGTAGCCTTCGTCCAGTATGGACTTAGGTTCCCCCTTGATCCCCTCTTCCGCGAAGTCCTTCATTACTACACCCTTAACCTCATGCAACTCACCATAAACGCCTTTAGGACACTTATTGGAATAATAGCCTTAGCTCGGCAGGAGGGTGTTAGAATTACTCTTGCTGATATCCAGTTTTGTTACACCATGTGCCCCCTGAACCTTAAGGAGAGAGGTTATGTCTATTACCTCAAGCCGAGGTCCACTGCCTACAAATTAGTAGCCGACCTTCCAGACTCCAACAAAGGGGCTGGAGATGATTACCTCATCGTTTCTGGCAATTGGGAGTTCGGCCCAGATGAGGAAGTCCATCTTTTCCCTCTCCCACGAACAATAAGGGAGGGCAAGGGTAAGAGCCCATCATTAACTGTTTAGCTATTGCTTTTTTCAGCAAATTTTCAAAAGTTTTATCTGCTTCTCATGTTTTTGTTCTGTTTTGCAGACGTTCGCCAGCCACCTAAGGACTTCCGCCAGTCCTTTTATCTTGGGAAAGATCTGAAGAAGCTCTTGGATCTTCCGCTTGAGAAGCGCAAGGCCCCGCTCCTGCTGAACTCCATCCCCACTTACACATCCAAGTTGGCCGACGTTCCAAAGAAGAGGAAGAAAAGCGCCTCTCCATCAACTGCTTCCACAGAACAGGCTGCCTCTACGTCTGAGCCAGCCGATCAACCTTCAACCTCGGCACCAAAGAAACGTCGACGAAGGCTTGTTAAAACAGCCGAGATGGAAAAACCAAAGAAAAAGGTGCTGAACCTCTTGGCCGATCTTCCAGACGACTTGGATGATGCACCAGCTCAAACTGTGCCTCCGCCAAAACCCAAGAGAGTGAAGAAGGCCCAACCTAAGGCCAAGGCTACTGAAGCTGATGCTGATGCCGAGGCCGAAGATGCCTTGCCAATATCAAAATTAGCCGAGAAGACCACTTCGGCACCTTCAAAGAGACCTGCTGAAGCCCAACCAACAGGGGCCACTCAGTAAAAGAAGTCAAGGTCCACATCTGCCTCAACCTCGGGGTGGGTTCCCAAAGTTCCCTGGGAACCCAAAGTTACTCTGGAGGACAGGCCGGTGTACACCAATGAAAGTGCAGCCGATATCCACATCGGCGTGGCACTCAGCACTGTCGTTCTGCTTGAAGGCGATATGGAGCGAAATGCCAAGATGAGCGGCTATGAGAATTACGCCCTCATGATGCAGCATTCAGTCCAAGTAAGTCTTTGAACTTGATAATCTGTCTTCCATACTTGTAAAATTCTGAAAATTCTTGTACTAACTTTTGCCTTGTGTTCTTTCAGGCCATCCAACATGCCCATACCTTCTCCATGCAGGCTTTCGAAACTGGGAAGAAGTTAGTCGACATGGAGAAGGAGTTTGGTCTTCTTCATAAGCAAAACAGGGCCCTCCAAAACAAAATGAAAAAACTGGAGGATCAGGCCGAGGAGGCGATTAAGGCTAAACAGATAGCCAACGAAAAGCTTGGAGCTGCTGAAGCTGTCAAGACTGTTGCCATTGCTCAGCAGAAGGAAGCTGAAGAAAAGGCAGCCCAAGCTGAAAAGGAGCTGCAAGAAGCCTTGGCCAGCAAGAAAGCTGAACTTGAAGCTGCCTACAATGAAGGCATGGCCGACGTCGCTGAAGATTATAAGCTTCAGGTCAAGCAGGCGTGCAACAAAGGTTATACCATGGGTTGGAATGCCTTGGCCAAAAAGCTTGATCTTCCAGCCGACTCGCCATGGCGCAAGACCAAGGCCATGCGTCTTCCTTGTCCTCTTCCTCCATCTCCAAGCCAAGCTGAAAATGAATCTGAGTCTGAGGCCGAGGCTGAAGATGAAGGTGAAGATGAAGCTTTGGTAAGGAAATCAAAATCTCCTCCTAAGACCGATCAAATTTTGGACCTCACTGGGGATGAAGAGGTTGAGAAGCAACCCAAGGAAGCTGGCTCAGTTCACCTGTCTTCTGATCTGCTTCTAGTAGGGAGAAGTGTTGATGAAACCTTAGCCGAGATTGACGCTGAGGTTGCAGCAGACAAACAGGCCGAAGTGGCAGCAGACAAAGTGGCCGAGGTCTCAGAGAATAAAAAAGCTGAAGTTGTGGTGGAAGGCCAGACTGAGGTTGTGGCAGAAGAAGGTGTTGAAGTCGTTCTTCAAGGGCCCTCCGAGGTCTCAGCCCAACCAACTCCTGAAGCTGAAGCAACTTGAATGTCTTTTGTTTTTCTTTGTACTTTTGTTTCTTTTCTTTGTAAGCTGTCTTTTGTGGCTGATGTGCCCTTTTTGCTACTTGTAAACAATTTGCTAGGCCATAGTGCCTTCTTTATAACTGTAACTGCTTTAATCTAAATACTTCAGTCTTTAATTTTTCTTCATATACTTAGAATATTTTGCATAATTTCCAGACTCTTTCTTCTTTGTGCAGTCTCCTCGGGGTTACATACCTCGGGCATAACACCTGCAAATTTTACTTCGGCAAGGAACTGTCCTGCATTCTTTCATAAATTTCAACAAGTATAAACATATACTATTCAATGTTAACTTTGCAAACCTTTCTCAAGTTTCAACAAGTGTTCAAACTACAAACTTAGTCAATCTTACTTGTGAATTTCAACAAGGATTAATATAAACAGTAAACTTTACTCAAGTTTTAACAACAATATTCTTAACCTTTACCTCAGCCTGTAAATTGCTGCAAATTTCAACAGATGGTAACATGTCGGCTTAATTTTAACCTGTAATATCAGTCCAACCTACTTGTAAATTGCTGCAAATTTCACAAGGATTATCATATACAGCAAACTTTTCCCAAATTATAATCAAATGTTAAACAGTAATCTACTTGTAAATTGCTACAAATTTCAACAAGGTTTAAACAATAATCTCAACTTTTACTTGAATCTGTAAATTGTTGCAAATTTCAACAGATGACCACATGTAGCTTCAAATTGTAGGCGATAACCTCGGCTTCCCTTTGACTTGTAAATCGCTACAAATTTCAACAAGCGAAGAGAAACAAATATCTCGGCTTGACTCCAACTTGTAAATTGCTACAAATTTCAACAAGTGAAGCCAAGAAACCATCTCGGCTTAACTTCAACTTGTAAATTGCGACAAATTTCAACAAGCGAAGCTAAGCTTTGTAATCCGCCTGTCCAACTTGTAAACATATGATCTCATGTCGGATTTCAACAAGAATTTACACAACCAATTAACTTTATTCAAGTTATAGACAATGATATACTTGTAAACGGCCATAAATTTCAACAAGAATTAAACAATATACATGAACCTGTAAATTGTTGTCGGCTGGACTTGGCGCGAATTTCCAAGATGACAACATATCGGCTTGACTCCAACTTGTAAATTGCGACAAATTTCAACAAGTGAAGCCAAGGAATCTTCTCGGCTTAACCCCAACTTGTAAATTGCTACAAATTTCAACAAGCGAGGTCAAGGAATCTTCTCGGCTTGACCTCAACTTGTAAATTGCTACAAATTTCAACAAGCGAGGTCGAGGAATCTTCTCGGCTTAACCTCAACTTGTAAATTGCTACAAATTTCAACAAGCGAAGCTAAGCTTTGTATTCGGTCAAACCAACTTGTAAATTGCTACAAATTTCAACAAGTGGTAGACTTTGTTATTCGGCCAGACCAACTTGTAAATTGCTACAAATTTCAACAAGTGGTAGGCTTTGCTATTCGGCCAAACCAACTTGTAAATCGCTACAAATTTCAACAAGTGGTAGGCTTTGTTATTCGGCCATACCTACTAACATTTGGCAGGCTTTGTTATTCGGCCAAACCCTACTTGTAAATCGCGACAAATTTCAACAAGGGGTAGGCTTTGTATCTTCTCTGCTCCTTTGCATCTTCTCTGCCCCCAATGTGAACCTGAGTTCCACTTGGGTTCTCATTTTTCAAGTCTTCAAGCATCAATCATATGACATCGGCCAGGAGTAATAATCATCTCAATGGTAGAAAAACTTCAAATTGCAGGTGTTCTAGGGTCTTGGCAATGCTTTGCCATCATTGTCCTCAAGCCGATATGCTCCATTACCTAGCACCGAGGTAATTCTGTAAGGCCCTTCCCAGTTTGGGCCAAGCTTGCCCTCCCTGGGATCTTTCTTGTTGCCGACCACTTTCCTCAAGACCAGGTCGCCGACTTGAAAATCTCTTGGGTTGACCTTCTTGTTGTATGCTCTGGCAAGTTGTTGCTGGTACACTGCAAGCTGAATTGCAGCCTCCTCTCTTCGTTCCTCCAAAAGATCCAGATCTCGGGCTAAGAGTATGTCATTAGTCCCATTTTCAACTCCCTGAGTGCGGATCCCTGGGATTCCGACCTCCAGTGGAATGACTGCTTCTGTGCCATAGGCCATGGCAAAGGGAGATTCCCCTGTTGATCTTCTCGGCGTAGTCCGATATGCCCAAAGCACATTGGGTAATTCATCTACCCACTTCCCTTTTGCTGCTTGCAGCCTCTTCTTGATTCCATCCAGAATTACTTTGTTAGAAGCTTCTGCCTGCCCATTACTTTGAGGGAAACTTGGTGTTGAGAAGTAATTCTTGATCTTGAATTTTGCACAGAAGTTCTTGATAAGTTTGCTGTCGAACTGCGTTCCGTTGTCGGCTACAATGGTTCTGGGAATGCCAAATCTGGTGATGATGTTCTTCCATATGAAATTTTTGACGTCCACATCTCGGATTTTTGCAAGAGGTTCTACCTCTATCCACTTTGTGAAGTAATCTGTTGCCACCAGCAAGTATTTTCTCTGTCCAGTTGCTTGGGGAAGTTGCCCGACCAAATCCATGCCCCATTGGGCAAACGACCATGGGCTGGATACGGGATTCAGGTCGGCAGCTGGCTGATGAATCAAAGGTGCAAACCTCTGGCATTGTTCGCACTTTTTCACATATGCTTCGGCATCTTTTTGCATGTATGGCCACCAATACCCTTGGGTAATGGCCCTATGGGCTAATGATCTGCCCCCAGTGTGGCTTCCACAAATCCCTTCATGAATTTCATATAAAAAATCTTCAACTTGAAAAGGGTGTACGCACCTTAAAAGGGGTCCAGTGAAGGACCTTCTGTAGAGATGTCCGTCCGAGGTCAAGCTGAATCTTGCCGACTTCAGTCTGACTTTGTGTGCCTCCTTGCGATCTTCTGGCAGTTTTCCTTCTTTAAGGAATGCAACAATTGCATCCATCCAGCTCGGCCCCATGTCCACGCACATTGCCTCCTGCTTTGCGCTCCGTGGTTCTATGCTCGGGCCCGACATGTAGTCGATCATAATTGTTCTTGCCTTCCTAGTCTGCATTGAACTTGCCAGGTTGGCCAACGCGTCGACGTGGCTATTATCATCTCGGCTAACTTGAAGAAGTCGGCAGTTCTGAAATATCTCGGCTAATCTGATAACCTCTTTTGCATATGCCGACATCCTCTCGTCCCTGGCTGCAAATTCTCCTGTAGACTGGTTAACAATTAACTGTGAATCACAAAAAACTATTACCTCGTCGGCTTCTGCTGCTGCTGCCAGTTTTAGTCCGGCAATCAATGCTTCGTATTCAGCTTCATTGTTTGAGGCCTTGAACCCCAAACGGATGGATTGCTCTATTATCTCTCCATCTGGGGATATCAGCAGTACTCCTGCCCCCGCTCCTCGTCGGTTTGAACTTCCGTCGACAAAGAGTCTGAATGAGTCGCTGATGTAGATGCTGCACGGTCTGAGCTTTTCCTTCCTTTGCTCTTTTGTTGTCGGCTGGGATTCTTCATGCTTGCTGGGACTTGGTTCATCTCGGCTCGTGGGAGGCCGACGTTCGATGGACTCCGGCGTAAATTCTGCCACAAAGTCGGCCAGAACTTGGCCCTTGATTGCTGTTCTTGGCCTGAATTCCAGGTCATATTGGCCCAAGGCCACTGCCCATCTTGCAATTCTTCTTGTCAAATCTCCTTGTTGTAACAGGGACTTCAATGGATGCTCTGTTAGTATCACGATCTTGTGTGCTTGGAAGTAGTGGTTCAACTTCTTTGAGGCCATGACTAAGGCCAGCATTAGCTTCTCTAGTGGTAAGTACCTTGTCTCGGCGCTAGCTAAGGTTTTACTTACATAGTAGACAGCTTTCTGTTCTCCCTGCTCTTCTCGGATTAGTACTGCACTTACCGCATGTTCTGACACGGCTAAGTACAGAAACAAATCTTCCCCTGGCTCAGGTGTCGAGAGGACTGGAGCCGTGGTCATGTACTTTTTTAGATCGGCCAAAGCGGCCTCATATTCTTCGGTCCACAGGAAGTCTGCTGTCTTCTTTACCAGGTTGAAGAAGGGTTTACACTTGTCTGAACTTCGGCTTATGAACCTGTTTAGGGCTGCGGCCCTTCCAGTGAGCATTTGAACCTGTTTTGCCGAGGTTGGGCTCTATAGATCTAGGATGGCCCTGATCTGGTCTGGGCTGGCCTCTATTCCCCTCCTTGTTACCAGGTACCCTAGAAACTTACCAGATCCAACCCCAAACGCGCACTTCGATGCGTTGAGTCGGAGCCGATATGTTTTCAGTATGTTGAATACCTCGACTAGGTCGGCGAGGTGATTCTCTAGCTCCTTGGACTTTACAACCATGTCGTCGATATAGACTTCCACTGTTCGGCCTATCTGGTGCTTGAACATTTTGGTCACCAGCCTTTGGTAGGTTGCTCCTGTATTCTTTAGTCCAAAAGGCATCACCCTGTAACAGTATAGGCCTTTCGGTGTGATGAACGCTGTCTTTTCCTCGTCTAGTGGGTACATGGCTATCTGGTGATACCCCCTGTATGCGTCCAGGAAGCTCATCCTCCCGTGACCCGATGTAGCATCCACCAGCTGGTCAATCTTTGGCAGAGGGAAGCTGTCTTTGGGACAGGCTTTATTTAGGCTTGTAAAATCGACACAAACCCTCCATTTTCCGTTCTTCTTCTTTACCACCACGGTGTTTGATAACCACGTTGGGTAATTGACCTCTCTGATGGCCCTAGCTTCTAGAAGTTTGTCAACTTCTTCCTCCACAGCTTCGACATGTACCAGCGTCGGTCTTCTAACTCGCTGAATCACAGGTTTAGCCGACCTGTCGACGTTCAGTCTGTGGCATGTGACCTCGGGGTCAATGCCAGGCATTTCATAAGGTGTCCAGGCGAACACTTCTATGTTTGCTCTCAAAAATGCTTCCAGCTCTCTTTCTTCTTTCTCGGCTAAGCCTGAGCCGAGAAGAAAAAATCTTTCCTCATCGCCCTCCTGGACGAGAATTTTCTTTAGTGATTCATCACTCTTCTCGGCTGGCTCCTTGCCGACATCATCCAGGACTTCCATGTCCTCATCTTCAATCTCGGCTTTGGCGGGTTCTCAAACATTGCAGGTAGCCTTCATTGCTGCCATGGAGCAATTCTTTGCCTGCAGTTGATCTCCTCGGATTTCTTCGATCCCATGCTCTGTTGGGAAGCGCAGTAGTTGGTGCAATGTTGAGGGGACTGCCCCCATTGCATGCAACCACGGTCTACCCATGATGATGTTGTATGGTGAGGGTGTATCAATCACAATGAACTCGGTCGTGATCTTCTTGGTGCCTGCTTGTACTTCCAAACTTGTTGCACCCAGTGGCCACGTCGGCGTTCCATTGAAGCCGACCATCGGACCAATCGACTGCTCCAGGTCGTCGGGGTGAAGGCCTAGCTCCTTGTAACATCTGACGTACATGATGTCACAAGAGCTGCCTGGATCTATCAAGATGCGCTTTACTTGGCACTCCCCAACTTGGAGGGATACTACCAAGGCATCATTATATGGGTGCTGGACCATCTCGAGGTCGGCCTCTGTGAAGGTTATCATCTGACCTTGGCAGTCTTCTGGCCGAGGTCTTTTCAATCCGACCTGGTTCACGTGCTGCAAGTGTTTTACTCTTTGGGTTTCCCCCCGTATGTCGTTCTCATTCACCTTAGAATGAATTACATTTATTACCCGAGGTTGCGGTGGTGGCGGGGCCGCTTCCGCCTGTGGCAGTCTTGCCTGTTCTTCCCTTGTTCTGGTCTCATCAACAAGGTCTCTCAAGTGGCCTTGTCTCACCAGATCTTCCAAGTGAGCTTTCAGGGCTCTGCAACCCTGTGTCGTGTGGCCATTTTCATTGTGATATGAGCAATGTCTGTCCGAGTTTCTCCCCATAAACTCCCCGGGTTGCCTTGCCGGTGTTCTGAAATAGGGTTCGCTCCGAATCTTTCCTAAGACCTTTTGAATTGGAATTCGGAACACAGTTGTTACTGCTTGTTTAGCCCTCAGCTCTACCTCGGCCTTGTTGAATCCGTGGTGACTTCGGCTTTGCTTTGGTGAGCCATGCCTTTGCTCCTGTTTGACTTGCTTTGATGCCGATGTATCTTCCTCGGCTCTGGCATATTTTTCGATTCTTGCCATGAGTTCCTCCATGTTCTTTGGCAATGTCTTTGCCAAAGATTTCCGGAGTGAACAGTCTTCTTTCAGGCCATTCTTGAAGGATACGACAGCTACCTCCTAGTTGCATTCGGGTATTCTGTTGAACACCTCGTAATATCTCTTTGCATAGGCCCTAAGGCCTTCATCCTTGCTGATCTTCAAAGCCATTAAAGCATCCACCCTCAATGGTTGTAGCTTGTTTGTCACGAACCTGGCCACAAACATCTCGGCCAGGCCTTCCCAAGTCTTCACACTTCCTTTTGGTAACTTGTGGAACCAATCCGATGCAATTTCCCCAAAGGACGATGGGAATACTTTGCAGAGCAAAGGCTCGTTTCCACTGTATAAAGCCATTGAGTTTAGGAATAATCCAACATGGAAGTTAGGGTCTGACTTACCATCATAGATTTAGAACCTCGGCATGCTGAATCTTTTTGGAGCTACAAACTTGTCCAGTTCCACCGAGAATGGTGTCCTCGGCTTGACGAATGAGGTTACCTCGGCTTCTGCGTTTTGTTCCCTCCTCTTAAGGTAATTCCTTAAGTCTTCTTTACTTCTCCTTGGAGCTCGGCTATCTTTTGATTTTAGCCCCTTCGGCACACTGCTCTCGGCGTCGTGGTATGCCCGTTTTGATCTTTCTCCACGGGTTGTGTCAAAGCAGAGAGCATGCTTTTGTACGCGCCGATGTTCTCTTGGTTCCTCATCCTTGGCATTATACGTCCTCTGGGACTTGCCGACGTCCTCGAAGGACGGGTGAGGGTGCCCCTTGCTCCTGGAGCGTTGTGATGCGTCGGGAGTCGTTGTCCTTCCTTCATTCCGAGCTTGAACTGCTGGGATTGGTGTATCTGGCAGTGGGTATGGTGGCTGCATAACCCTGTTTTACATCATGAAGTTGACGACCGACTGCAGGTCGGCCAGCTTGTTTGCCAGGTCCTTGACTTCCTCATCCCTTCGTATGCACCGATCCTTCCATATCTGGAGGTTGTCCTCCTTGTAATAGCTATCCTGATCCGTCTTCTTCGATGTGTCGTCCTCCTGGACGACGTTTTTGCCCCCGTGCCCCTGGCCACGGGTTTGGTCGTTGTGGTTGCCTCCTTCGGTGTCCAGGTCAATAGGCCTGTCATTTCCAGCTGGAATGTCACCCCCGATCCTCTCGTTTTGTGCGTTGCTAGCCATCTATTCGTCTTTCTTTCCCACAGACGGCGCCAAATTGTGTGGGTGATTTTCTGTTCACACTGCCTATCTTAGTGATTCAGCAGTAGTAACACAGGCATAATAGATGGCACAAATAATAACACAAAGACAAGAAGGATTTAACGTGGTTCGGCAATAATTGCCTACGTCCACGGATGGGGCCGAGGTGTTTCACTATGTATAATAATAAGAATTACAATTTTCTCTTAGTAACTCTCTCTAAACTCGTAATTGAAAGAGCTACAATTGTGTATTAGAACTCTCCTTTAGTCAGTCTGAATCTCAGTCCGAATCCCCCCTTGAATGTCATCCTCCTTCTCTATATGTACGCCCAAATAGAGATGGAGAAACTCACAGCTTTTGAGCTGTCTTGCCAGCGCACTAAAGCACTTTCGGCAGCTTTCCAGGTAAAAGCTGTTGATTCCTTCCCACGACTGTTAGTGGCCTCGTGGTTATTTCACATGGCCTCAAGGCAAGCTTGTTGGTGAGATAATGGCCTCGTGGTTCTCTTTACACAGCTGTATATCCACCTAGCCAAGATAATATTTTATAACATCAACCTCGGCTTTACTCTTCTGCGGGTAGCTCGGCCTTTGCATGTTAAGCCGAGGTTGTAGACTTTTATCCCGAATTAGGTTGTCTCCGGGGATTACCTCGGCATTACTGGAATACCTTAGCAAAGCTTTACTGTGACACGTAGCTCCTCGGATGACACGTCGGCGACACCTCGCCACGTGTTGATACTCAGAAATATATATCCCCACACTAATTTACAATCGTTATGGGCATTAGTAGTTCATTATGATATTGAGTTGCATTAAATATATGTGAAAATTAATTTTTCTAAAAGAGTTTAAATGAAGAATTTTGTATTGATCAACGTAAAAGTTTCTCTATTGAGAAAAATAAAAATGTGACTTGCAAACTTAAGAAATCAATTTATGGACTTAAACAAGCTTTCTAAAAATTGTATCTTAAATTTTGTGATATTATTTTTCATTTGGATTTAAAGAAAATATTTTTTATTAATGTACATATCCAAAGATCAGCTGGAGCAAGTATATATTTATGATTTTGTATGTTGATGATATTTTGCTTATCAATAATATACGTGATTTATTGCATGAATTAAGAAATTTTTCTTTAAGAACTTTGAAATGAAATATATTAGTGAAACAACTTATGTGATAGAAATTGAAATATTTCTAAATGAATCACATGAATTGTTGAGATTGTCCTAGACGGTACAAATTAAAAGTTCTATAGAGATTCTTTATGAAAGAATATTCACATAAAGTTATCCATATTCCAAAAGAAAATAAATTCAGTTTTATGCAAAATTTTTATAAAATTAATTGGAATGGAAACGATCCTTTAAACATTTATTGTTAGAAACTTAATGCTCAAATAAGGAAGCGATAAGGTAATCATAAGGAATAAAAGATTATTTGCTCACATTTATGAGGTTTGGTAATCTTGAATTAATTGGTTACTTAGATTCAGACTTTGAAGGATGCATTGATAGTAGAAAGTTCACTTTTGATTATTTGCTTTTATTATGTGAAGAAGAAATATCGTAGAAAGTGTAAAATGAACTATAATAAATATTTCTTATGAAAGTTGAATTTTTGGTGTGCTTGGAGACCACAATTCATAAATTGTTATTGTGAAATTTTATCTCAGGACTTGGAATTGTCGACTTTTGTTGCCAAGTTGTTGAGATTTATTGTGATAATTTCGTAATTGTTTTATCTTCTTAAAATGAAAAGTATTCTAGTGATGCTAAACACATAAAATTGAAATATTTTGTTATAAAAGAAGAATTTCAGAAACAGAATATGTCAATAAAGCACATAAGTACATAACTTTTAAGTGCAGATTTATTGATGAAGGAATTACTCTTAAAGACAATTAATAAACTCGCCAATTGAATAGATCTTGAATGTAATCTATAATAGTTGTTTATGATTGATCGTGTTATTTGACACATTGAGATCTCATTAACTATACATGAATGGTGTACGTACATATATAAGAATGAATGAATGATAATAGCAATAGCCTTTGATAAATAGATATTATTGGACTTTTTAAAAACACTTCTCACTCCAGGATTATATTAAACTAGTTGCTAGTGTTGTGGTATATGGAAGAGACTATGTCACACTATTAGTGTAGAACGATCATGACTTGCATTAATGAATTATTTAATTATAGTATTATGATGATGACCAAATTAAAGTACGGTTCAATATGATTTATTGCACGCCTAATGTTTACCATATTAAATCTTGATATATGCTATCATATGGACCAAGTGGAAGAATGTAAGATTAAATTTAATTATTTAGTCATTATGGTGACCCACATGATATGACAATATGAATTATGTATTTAATAATATTATAGTTTCATATTTTGAGCCACAAGTTATTAATAGATGGAGTAGTTTTCAAGTCTCCTTTGATGAACAAGTGAAGTTATAGTTATATTAGGCAATTGATCATCTCTATACCTAGAAAAGTATATTTAGACCACTCATCAATTATTCTGAATATAACATATTCTAAAGAGGGTCAAGAGAGAGAAACCTTTTTCTACTAATATTGTTATTAGGTTTATGTTCAATCAATTTTGAATCACTCAAAGATCACATAACTGATCCGGTATGTTATTTATTTTTCACATTATATTATTATTTATGAAAATCATGATAGTTCACGATTTTAGATTATGAATATTGTTATATGCATAACACTATTAAATTATTTACACAAGCTACTTCTCTTTGCTCTAAAAGTTATTTTCAAAAAAATAAAGAGGAAAACAAATAGAAAAAGATAAATGCAAGATCATATATAAATAAGAAAAATATTTCAGGAAATGAGAAAATTTTGATATGCCCTATTTTAATCAGAAATAAGTTACCTAGTGCTGCTGAGGATATGACGTCGAATAAGAAAATGAAGAGGATAGCCATTAACAAGAGGATGCAATTGACATGAGACGCCAAGCCACCCATTTATAAATTATATTCCTTTCTTCTTTAGTTTTATTTGGAGACATCAATAAGCCTCATCCCTTCTATTTATAGTAGTAGTTTGCTTTGCTTGGTCTTTGATTAACAAAAGCTTCGTATTGTGTTTCAAGTCGAAATTGAGAGTCACCAAAGCCATTTTTTCTATTCAAAAGGAGAAGTCACGTCCTTTGAATCTTCATTGCGTAAATTTAATGTCCCCATGAAATTTGAGTCACCAAAACCATTTCTAGTCAAATGTTAATATTTTCATTTTGTTATTCCACCATTTATGCCTCGTTTAATACGATGGAATAAAATGAAGTGAGAATGGAATATACGGGAGAATAGAACGGAATGGTTATCCTCATTCCATTGTTTGGTTGGTAAAATGATGTGGGAATGGAATAACCATTCCCATTCTCATATTTGGTTTGTTTAGTAAATTGAATAGAATAAAATAGTTGCCAAACTAATAACTACCAAGTAACTTATGCTAGAATGATTGTAGTAAATACATGAACTTTAAAAAAAATCAGTAATGTCTTTTAGGCAGAAATTTTTTAATCTGTTAACAAGAAATAACAATCACTTGTGTAGTATTTATGTATGGAATAAAAATTAAAATTTCAAATTAGTTCACATGAAAAAAAAAAAAGAAAAAAAAAACATAAAACGAAACATAATTTAAATATATATATATTGAACCTGATAGAAGAAAAATGATGGAATCGTCTATGGCTGATTATTTCGTATGTGAGAGTATTCGTAGAGAGAAGAATAATTTTTTTCTCCTAAAACAATCGTTTTGTTTTTTATTTTCAAGAGAGATTGTTGTTTTGTTTTATGATGATTCCATGTTGGAATGGAATAACTATTTCTTAGCTTCTCATATGAAATAGGTATTCTCACTTTTTGTTGGAATGGAAATTCTCATGGAATAACTATTCTCACTTCACTATGTACACCAAAACAAGGGAAAGAGAAATATAAAGCTAAAATAGGCATTCCATTTCAGTCCATTCCATCGTACCAAACATGCTCTTAAGTCTTTAACAAAAATCAGTCATGTGATAAATATATAACTACAAAATAAGAAAAATGATGCCTAAATTCATTCGAAAAGTCACCGTTGCCGAAGCTGTTGCAAGCAACAGACAATGGCGGTGAGTAGATAAAAAATAGTAGTATGATCTTTTAAATTGTACTTATTTTTATGAATAAAAAAGGACAAATCACTATTCAGTGAAGGTTGAGAAAAAAGTACCACAAACATGGGAGGGTGCAACTCAAAGTTGACTGCCACAGCTTTTGACTTGCACAACACTACAGAATGAGTTACACCCCGTAAATATTTTTTGACTTGCACAACAACCAAACCCCCCTTACACTCTAATTGAATTTGAAATCTTATCCTTTTATCAATCTACCGTTAACGAAGTTGAAACATATATAATATTTTTATTATTTTATTAGCACGCTTATACTTTGACTAAAATCTCACTTCAATTATTATACTTTTTTTTTAAATTTCACTTTAATCTCTTTACTTTCAATTTGTATTAGCTTTATTAATAGTTGATTGGTGGAAAGATAAGATTGGAACTTAATTTAAAATATAAAGGATTAACTATTACAATTGAAAGTAAAGAAATCAAAATGAGATTTTGATGAAAATGCATAAATAGTAGGTGTAATTTACCCCAAAATAAAAATATATAAGATATTATTTTGCCCTCCAAACTATCAGTTAAAAATAAATTTAAAATATGTTGTTTTAATAATATCAATTTTATACCTGATGTGATACTCAAACAATTTATTTAAAATTTCATTTTCATCCCCAAATCATTCCAAAATAATCAATTAGACTCTTAAAAAAATAAAATTTGGGAGTCTAATTAATATTTTAGAGATAATTTGAGAGGTAAAATGAAATTTCAAACTAAATTTTAGTATTGCATCCTCAATTTCCATTTAATTATAAATGGCAACTAACGAAAAATATAAAATTGATCCAAAATGAACATGTGGGTAGGGCTATAACATAAAACTTAATCAATATATATAACAACAGCAATGGTAGGTATCATGAAAAACCTTTCATGAAAATAATCATGAAAATTTTGTGACCCTTGGATTACACTTAGAATAAAACACCACACATTAATCAAGATAATCCAAGAATTATAAATTTTTCATGATCCTAAATTTTTCATGATCATTTTTATAAAAAAAAAAAATTCATGACCCTTAACTTTTTCCATATAACAATGTTTGAGTGACAATTTAGAAGGTTGAATAATACTTAATAAAAATACATAAAAAACTTAATCAATATGCATAACAACTTTGTCTTGTCGTTCACTTGAATCGACGTGTGGGCGGGGCTATAAAAGAAGAATTCCACTTTAATGAATTTCCCAAGAGGCGATAGTGTAACGTGGCTACAACGGGGTCAAACCCAGAAAACAATGGTCTTCTTAAAAGGCGTTCACATCGAGCCAAGCTAAACAGCATGAATGACGCAACGCAGTTACGAACAAACGCTGTATAAAGAAGTGAATATTAGCCACCCCAGTGTTTTGAAGGCGAGTCCCACACGTTTGAAGAAAATAAATAATGTTGTTACTCCTATCATATTTTTATATGGATGAAGATTTTTCATATTTACATCTCAACATGAGAGAATTTAAAAGTACAATTTATATTTAAAATATACCTGCTGATATCTGTCACTTTGGTTCTGTGGCTGCTGCTGCTACTATATCTGGGGGTTTTAGTTCGGTTTCTTGTGTTTTTGGGGTTGTATTTCTTTTTTGGGTTGGTTGCTCACCAGTTTGATGTGATGCTGCAGATGATTGGACTTGTTCTATGGTGCCAACTTAGTTGGGATCATATTGCTTGCTATGATGCTTGTTCATCCATTTTCTTTATTGATGTATATTGTTATTCTTTTGCATTTATAAAATTCCTTTTTGGCTAATTAAAATATAAAAAAAACACGAGAGAATTTAAAAGAGTCGTAAAATCTATCATAGGTCTTGTTTCGATGATCCGAATTATTTACTTTTTAAGACTTGTTGAGTAGAATATTCATGCAGAAATTAAGATAAACGGACATGAGTAGCTATATGTTTGAATTAAATTTGTATTACAAAAAACGAATAGTTATTTTTAAAATTATATTTATCATCCATTTTCTTAAAACAAATATGATTCAAACATCATGTCCAATCATTTTATTTTTTGCATGAATATTCTCCTCAACGAGTTCAAAAAAGTGAATAGTTCAAATCACCGCAATCGATTCTAAAATGGACCTACCAAACTCAAACACTCGAAAAATGATTCATAGCTCGAAAATTTTTTGGCTCGAATGGCCCGACTACCCAAAACAACGTGGTTGTGAGTAGTTTTTTGTTTTTTTTTTCTTCCTATTAGATCTCTAAAACAGGGACAAAACAGAGGGACGAAAGAGAGAGGAAGAGAGAAGAAAGAGCGAGAAGAGACAGAGCCCATTGAGTTTCTTCTTCTTCTTCTTCTCCTTCTCCTTTTAGGGTTTGAAATCGATCAATTTTATCGAAATCGATCGATATGGAAATTGATGGATGTTGATAATGATGATGATGTTGATGAAGATGTTGTGATGATGTGTTGATGATAATAATGTTGATGAAGATGTTGTTGTTGATGATGATGCATTGATGAAGGTGTTATTGTTGATGAAGATGATGTGTTGATGAAGATATTGTTGTTGATGAACCAGCTTTTTCTTCTCTTTCTCTCTCTGTGTTCCAGCTTTCTCTTCTCTCTCTCTCTCTCTCTCTCTCTCTCTCTCTGTGTTCTTCATCTTCAAAGAGAGAAGAGAAACAAAAAAAAAAAAAAATCCAAAACGACATCGTTTTGGACTCGAGCCATTTGAGCCATCTTCTTTTCGAGCTACCAATCAGAATTGCAAACACTCTCAAGTTGAGATGATTACTTGAGAAAAGCCAAACCTTTTCTTATATTAAATATGGCTTCTCTTCTTCTATGGATTAAAAAGTATTGTTTGGACCTATGGAACAGATCACAGGCCTATTTTGATGATCCAAACAGTTCATTTTATCAGGCATTTCATGTATATTATTTACACAAAAAATTTGCTCAATTCAATAATCGTAACATATTTAATTTATCGCATTTGTACTCTAAAAAAATGAATGACAAATGTGTTTTTAAAAATAAACAATTTTTTTTTGGATAAACGCGATAAATTAAATAATTTATGATTATCAAATCAACTTAAATTTTTTTGGATAAATTATGCAAATGGTCCATGTAGTTTACATAGTGTGTCAATTTGGTCACTACATTTTAAATTCGATTTTACCCCTTAATTTAATGGATTGTGTCATATTGGTCCGATAAATAACGGTCGTTAGGTTTGATAGACGGAAAGTCGTCACGTGCTCAAACGATGTGTCAATTTGGTTCTTGTAGTCTACACGATCTCTGTTGTTTTAATTTGCTCAATTTTGACAGGGACCAAATTAACGTATCGTGTAAACTACAAGGACCAAATAAACACATCGTTTGAGTTTCCATCTACCAAATTTAACGGCCGTTATTTATTGAACCAATATGACACAATCTATTAAATTAAGTGGCAAAATCGAACAAATTAATATAACAGGAATCAAATTGACATATTGTGTAAATTATAAGTATAAATTTCCATACATTTTAAAATATAAACCCTGTAGAAAAATATAAGATTAGAAAAATCTGAGTCCACAACATTTTCTTTCAAATATAAACCTGTAATAAATAAATTGACTATAAACCATACATTACTTTTCTGAATATTTTTCTGTGCATCAATTTTATTATAAGCACATATCTGTACTAGAGGACATATGGTATATTCCTTATGATCCATCCACTAACATTTAAGACCAAAATTCCCATCCACCAACATTTATGACCGAAATTTTGGGTAATCAAACACTTAGCTTCACACACACACACACACACACACACACAGTGATGGGCTTTAATTTTGGCCGCCAATAAAGTAGATAAGATGTCGTACTCATAAAGGGTGAGCTTAATCACGAACAATACTAGGAATTTTTTTGTTGGAGGGTGAACTAAAATTTATTAAATAATTTTTTTTTTTTTATTAATTTCATGAGGCAATTGGAGTTTTTAAAATATATCATAGCACTATAATTAAATTTATGCCACTTTTTTATTCAAATAATTAAATTATAATTTGAGCAAGTAATTCATATCACATTTGTACTATAAAATAATATAAACATATATATATTAAAAATTATTAAACATGATACTGACGTAAGTATTGTCAGATAGTTAAGACCAAATTAACAAATATTTTTATTTGGTAAAAGTCCTAAAGAGGGAGTGAGTGTGAGATAGAGATGGTTGAGAATTATTTTTAAAATTATATTTATCATCCATTTTCTTAAAACAAATATGATTCAAACATCATGTCTAATCATTTTATTTTTTGCATGAATATTCTCCTTAACGAGTTCAAAAAAGTGAATAGTTCAAATCACCGCAATTGGTTCTAAAATGGACCTACCAAACTCAAACACTCGAAAAATGATTCATAGCTCGAAATTTTTTTGGCTCGAATGGCCCGACTGTCCAAAACGACGTCGTTGTGGATAGTTTTTTTTTTCTTCCTATTAGATCTCTGAAACAGGGACAAAACAGAGAGACGAAAGAGAGAGGAAGAGAAAGAGAGAGAGAGAGGAAGAGAGAAGAGAGAAGAGAGAGAGCCCATTGAGTTTCTTCTTCTTCTTCTTCTTTCTAGGTTTGTGTCTAAAAATTCTGTCTTCTCTCTCTTTTGGGGCTGAGTGCATATCACTTTTCCTATATCTCTCTCTCTAAAAACCCTTTTCTCCTCCTTCTCTCTACATTTCCTACACGAAACAATATCAAATCCTTGATTTCTTCAAATCCATTGTATTTTTGACCCAACATCCTTCATTAAAGTTAGATAATTTCTTGAGGACTTCGTTGTGTGCGGTGGAAATCGGGTTTCAACACCGTTGATTTAGGGGTTCTTATCTCATTTCTTCTTCAAACTTGACGTAGGGATTTTCTTAGAGTTCTATATACGTTTTTGTAAGATTTGGTTGATTTTCGAAACCCTTTTTTGATAGTTTTGAAACTTGATTGTTGGCTCAAGAATGTGAGTGATTTTGGAAGTGGGTTTATCCCTTGTTCTTTTAAAATAATTTTTATTTGGTTTTGAACTACATTGATTAAGGGAAAGATTTTCTTGGAGAATCTCTTTCAAAGGTTTTGGGTGTGTGTTATTGTGGTGAGAAAAACCTAGAAATTTGGGGGATTTTAAAAAAGGCGTTGAGAACACATGGTTGGCATTGCCAATATATTATTTTGTGTGCCAAAGTGAGTAAAGGATGGTTATTCAAATGTTGTTGATATTAGAAGTGGTTATTCAAATGTTGCTATAGTCTTGAAATGACTAAATTGTTAGAATAGCATGAAATGTGAAATGTGGTTATTTATTGACGGATTTAAATGAAAATGTAGTTATCTTGCGAGATAGTATTGAAAAGAGAAATGGAAATTTTGATTATCATGAATTATTGTTGAGATATTTGAAGACGGAGAAATGTTATGTAGCATTGATAATTATTGCATTGCATACTCATTTAATTAATTATTACACATTTTGAATTGAGTTTGGAAACTTTTGCATTGAGAAAAGAAATTTTGTGAATGAATTTTTCATAGAATTGCTTTGGGGTAAATACGTTGGTAAGTCCGGATAGGAGATGTAGATGAAATTGATTAAGTTGGCCTGAGTATCCGGGGTGAAAGACCGAAAACATGCGCAGAGGAGGTACCACTTCCCTTCCGGTTAGCAACCGATAAAGTGGGGTTTTGGTAGTATTAGTTATGCCTACTTGCAGACACCAACCTAGGGATTACCTGAGTCGTATTTACCGCTCCTTGAAGTAAATTAATAATTTTTGAATTGTTGAGATTTCAAGTTATCATTGAGCATAATGGTTTTCAAAAGGCATAAATGTGACTTTCGTTCAAAAAGCATGGCATAGCATATGCATTTCATTTGATGAAACTTGTATAAAATGTATATATTTTGTTAAGAATTTCTTACTGAGCTTTGTGCTCACCTCTATGAGATTTGGTGCAGGAAAGGATGTGGCGATTCTACCAAATTAGGGCGTGGACGTGTTTATTGAGAGCATATGGCTCTTATTTTTGTTGTGGTATATTTTGCTAGTCGGGGCTATAACTGTGTGGGTTCGAGAAACCAATTTTTGTGTAACCGGGCTTAAGTCTTGGAATTTATAAGCCTAGAGTGCATTTATTTATTTTGGATATGATGTTCTACATACTATAGATTCATGAACTAGGAATCATTGAATTATAATTCGTATGTGGAGCTATTTTGTACAAACCTCATGATTATGTAATGTAAATGTTGGGGAATTATCCTGGTTTACCATAAGAAGCGGTAGTTAGTGTTCTATCTTTATGTTTAAATTTTTGGGACGTTACAACTTGGTATCAGAGCTACCGAATGTGAATACTTGGGGCATGTGGGAAGTGATGGTTCTACCACAAGGGTTCATCTCACATGATTAGGAGATATTGTACATTTTGTGGTTACGTGATAACATGTTTATATGGCTAGATGGGTATGGGGTTGGACTTTTGGAATGTTGTTTGTGCCTATTAAATTCCTTGAGGTCTTATTAGAAGTGTACTTGATCAATACTCGTTCTACTAAGAATTCTTGGTTTTTCGTGGGACAAATCTCATCATAAAAGGATAATCGGTATGTGCTTACATGACTAAGTGCTTATGTGGAGTGAAATTAAATTGTTTGTATGGTAGAGAAATGCATGGAATTGTTGTGGTCAAACGTGTAAGGCAAGTTGCGATGCACATGTAGGTTCGTATGCTAAATTATTTCTCTTGTCCCTTATTAGGATGTCAGGAAGAGGTCAAGCCCATGGTGGTAGAGGCGGAAGGCGTGATAGGCCTTGCTGAAGTGTGCATGAAGTACCGGCTCATGAGGTTCTGGTGCAAGAGGAGGGGCTCGGCCAAGCCGATGCGGCTAAGCAAGTGGGCCAAGCTAATGTGGCTGAGCAAATGGGGCAAACGGGAATTTCGGGGCAAGCGGGTCAAGATCCAATGGGGGCCCTAACTCGAGAAATGGCGGTGGCTTTGAGGGAATCGATGAACATATCGAGGGCAGAGAACCAAGCCCGAGAGAATGCCGTAGAAACAATGGCGAGTTTTCTCACTAGAGAGTTTTCGCGGGCCAAGCTGGATGAGTTTCATGGTGGCCTCAAGCCCAAGAAAGCGGATGAGTGGCTTGAACAAATGGTGAAGACATTCGAGATGCTTCACATTGAGGATAGCGAGCTAAGGGTGACTCTAGTGAGTTACTACCTTAAGGGGGATGCGGTTCAATGGTGGAAGTACGCTAAGGGTCGGGTGAAGCCGACGTGGGAAGCCTTTGTGGTTGCTTTCCAAGATAAGTATCTAACTCCCATTGCTAGGGAGAGGTTGAGACAAGAATTTCCAGACCTCAAGCAACTTAATATGTCCGTGGCCGAGTTTGAGGCGGCTTTCTC
Organism: Camellia granthamiana; assembly: GCA_036172215.1. Lineage (NCBI taxonomy): Eukaryota > Viridiplantae > Streptophyta > Magnoliopsida > Ericales > Theaceae > Camellia > Camellia granthamiana. Next base: position 39,600 of record JAXFYN010000299.1, on the reverse strand, counting down.
TAGTTTGCCCCGGTTTGCACCGGAGTTGGTGGCAACGGAAGAGCGTCGTTGCATTGAGTTCGAGAAGAAGTTGAAACTAAGATCTTGTTCAAGGTTGCTGGGAATATGATTCGGAACTATAACCGTCTTGTGGAGCGGCACATGTGGAGATTACAGTGCAAGCCAAGAAGGAAAGAATTCGGGGTTCAAGGTCTAGAGGCCAAGAGCCACAGGGAGACTATAGACCTAACAAGAAGAGCAGGACCACTTCTTCATTCTAGTCCCAACCGCAGCAATCTAGATCCACTTTTCCCTTCCAACGAGCCCGGAGAAAAGCGCACCGGGTAATTTCTTGTGTTTTAAGTGTGGCCAATTGGGTCACAAGGCCTTTTCATGCCCACAGAAGGGGGGAGGATAGTAGATGTTGCCACCACCACCACCTAACCGATCCCAAAGTCAGTCCCAAAATAGAGGGCAAGGACTTACTTGCATTCAGTGTGGTCAGTCGGGGTATATGAAAAGGGTTTGCCCGCAGTTGGGAGGCGCATCTAGCGCATCAGGGTCAAGGTAGACTCAAAGCCACTAGCAGGCTCACTCAGTTCAGACTTCACGAACTAATCAGGGAGCCGTTTTGGCTCAGTTAGTACAACAAGCTTTTGCTCCAAGAGATTAGCAAGTTGATCAGAGGTCACAAGGGCACGTGTATGCTGTTACCACGCCATAGCAGTTACTAGGATCCTCAGTTGTGAGAGGTATTTTTGTTGTGTATAATTCTTTGGCTAATGTGTTGATAGATACAGGTGCGTCTCATTCATTTATATCTACTGCATTTGCTTCTGTATTGGGGTTAGAAGTGGCACGGTTAGCGTCTCCACTCAGAGTAGAGTCACCAGTTAGGGGTACGGTTGATTTAGACCAAGGATGTCATGGTTGTGAGATGGAGGTTGTCGGGCGTTGACTTTCGTTTGCTTTTGTGTTGCTAGACATGTCAAGTTTTGATGTCCTTTTAGGCATGGACTAATTATCTTCGTACCAAACTGTGATTGATTGTTACCATCAGAGGGTTATGATGTGCACCTTGAATGGTGATTGTTTTTATTTTCTAGGGGATCGAGTTAATAGGGTCTTGTCACCAGTTTTTGACTCTCATAGTAGGAGCATGCTTAGTGGCTTTCTTACAACTCTCTTGGATAGTGAGAGTGATGGGGCCCGTTTTGAGTTGCCAAGGGTGGTGTGCGAATACCCGAATGTCTTTCTTGAGGATCTTACTAGCTTGTCACCCCACCGGGAGATCGAATTCTCCATTGACTTAGTGTCTAGCACAACACCGATTTCCATGGTGCCGTATAGATTTGCACCCGCCAAATTACATGAGTTGAAGATTCAACTCCAAGAGCTTTGAGACGAGGGCTTCATTCACCCTAATACATCACACTGGGGAGCGCCGCCTCTCTTTGCGAAGAAGAATGATGGATCCTTGCGGTTATGTATTGATTACCACAAGTTGAACCAGGTTACTGTTAAGAACAAGTATCCTCTACCCAAAATAGATGATTTATTTACTTAGAGGGTCTCCCTGCTTCTCGAAGATAGATTTAAGGTCGGGGTACCATCAGTTGAGAGTCTGGGAGGAAGACATCCGGAGGACGGCTTTTCGTATATGTTATGGCCACTATGAATTTGTTGTAATGCTTTTTGGGTTGACCAATGCACCTACTTCCTTTATGGATTTGATGAATCGAATTTTTCGAGAGTACTTGGATCGTTTTGTGGTTGTCTTTGTGGACGACATCTTAATTTATTCAACCTCCGGGGAAGAACATGAGACTCACTTGCGGGTGGTGCTTGAATTATTGAGGGAGCACTGATTATATGCCAAATTTGAGAAATGCGAGTTTTGGCTAACCGAGGTGAAGTTTTTGGGGCATGTGGTGTCAAGAGAGGAAGTAACTATAGACTCCTCGAAGATAGATGCCGTGTAGGATTGGGGATAGCCCAAAAATATTTTTGAGATTCGGAGTTTCTTGGGATTAGCGGAGTATTATCAACGTTTTGTAAGAGACTTCTCTAGACTAGCCGTACCTTTGACCAGGTTGACTAGAAAGGGTGTCAAATTTGTGTGGAGTGAGGCTTGTGAAAAATCATTTCAAGAACTTAAGACTAGATTGACTACAGCACCGGTCTTGATAATTTTGGAAAAAGGTTTGGGTTACACCATTTATTGTGATGCGTCTTGGGATGGGCTTGGTTGTGTTTTGATGCAATGGGAGAAAGGTTGTGGCCTACGGTTCACGACAATTAAAATCCCATGAGGAAAACTACCCCACCCATGATGTGGAATTAGCAGCTGTAATTTTTTCCTTGAAAATCTGGAGACATTATTTGTATGGCGAGAAGTTTGAGGTTTTCTCAGATCATAAGAGTCTAAAGTATTTGTTTTCTCAAAAAGACTTAAATTTATGTCAACAGAGGTAGATGAAATTTATGGAGGATTATGACTTTGAGTTACACGATCATTCGGGGAATGCCAATGTGATGGCCGATCCTTGAGTCGGAAATCTGTGAGTAATTTGGCAAGTGTGGCCATTCGGAATAGGTTATGCTAGGTGATCTCGACAAGTTTGATTTGCACTTGGGCGAGTCTGGTGAGAATGCAACCTTGTTTACCTTGAGTGCTCAACCCACCTTGATTAGTAAGGTCATAAAAACACAACAAGGAGACTGTGAAGTAGAGTCAATCCGTGATAGAATTTCCAATAGGAAGGAAGAGAAGGGTTTAAACATTCACTCAGATCTGAGTGTACGTTATCTACACCGTTTGTTTGTGCCAGAATCTTGTAGAGATGAAGTACTTCGAGAGTTTCATCACTCACGCCTTGCGGTACATCCGGGAGGCATCAAAATGTATCATGATCTTAGTCCCCAGTTTTTGTGGAGGGACATAAAGCGAGATGTCGCTTTATTTGTATCGAAGTGCCTTACTTGTCAACAAGCGAAGGCCGAACACCAAAGACTAGTGGGTTTGATACAATCCTTACCGATAGTTGAGTGGAAATGAGAGCATGTTACCATAGATTTTGTAGTTGGGCTTCCTAGAACACAACGAGGCAATGATGACGTTTGGGTGATTGTTGATAGGTTGACTAAGTCTACACATTTTATTCCGATGCGCACCAACGACCCAGTTGAGCATTTGGCAGAGTTATACATTAGAGAGATAGTTTAACTTCATGGAGTCCCACTAACCATCGTATCGGATAGAGATCCTCGTTTTACTGTCCGGTTGTGGCAAGGCCTTCAAGAGGTGTTGGAAACTAAGTTGACTTTTAGCACCGCCTACCATCCTCAAACCGATGGGCAATCGGAATGTACCATTCAAATTTTGGAGGACATGCTTAAAGCATGCGTCCTTGATTTCAAGGGGTTTTGGGAGAGGTACTTACCATTGATTGAGTTTGCCTACAACAATAGTTACCAGGCTAGCATTGAGATGGCACCATTTGAAGCCTTGTATGGCCGACCTTGTAGATCACCGATTTGTTGGGCCGAGGTGGGTGATGCACCGTTGTTAGGTCCAGAAATTGTTAGAGAGACAACCGAGAAAGTTGCTCTCATTTGAAAGAGGTTAGCTACGACCTAAAGCCGACAAAAGAGTTATGCCGATAAGAAGAGACGACCTTTATCCTTCCAAGTTGGTGACCATGTGTTCCTAAAAATCTCACCAAGGCAGGGTTTGATGAGATTCGGTAAGAGTAGAAAATTGTCCCTAAGGTTCATTGGGCCTTTCGAGATATTAGAGAGAATTGGGGAAGTGGCATACCGGTTGGCTTTACCACCACAACTTTCAGGGGTTCACAACGTGTTTCATGTATCTATGTTTAGGAAGTATGAGCCCGACCCTTCTCATGTGCTTGATTGGGTTGATTTGGAGGTAGATGAGGATGCCTCTAACGAAGAGCGTCCAGTTCAAATACTTGATACCCGGGAGCAAGTGTTACGGGAAAAAACTATACCGTTAGTAAAAGTGTTGTGGAGACACCATGGGGTTGAGGAAGCAATGTGGGAATGAGAGGCAGAAGTTCGCTCCAAGTATTCGGATTTGTTTGAAAATGCTTAAGTTGTTTTCCTTTGTAATATTCCCTAGTGTTTGAGGGAAATGTATAAAGAATGTTAATCACATGTCGTTACGTATATTGTTGTTTTAAGCATGAGAGTATTGTGGGTTGTTATTACTTTTATTGGAAAGCTTCATGTGTATGCTTCTCTTGGACGGTTGTTGTTAATGAGGTAACCATGATAAAAATGGTAAATGTTGGTTGAGAATTAATGTTGTGAATTGAAAATATAATAGCGTGGTTTTAATCACTTGAAACCCCTTTGTTTGAGTAGTTTGATTTAATTTTGGGGATCAAATTTCCTATGGTGGGGAGGTTGTAACGATCGGGTAAATTATTCACCTAGTCCCTCTTTGTTTGACCTTGGGTTTACCTTTGTTAGAGTGTCAGGTTTAACAGAGAGCCTTGTTAACGGTTTGGGTTTGTTGTATTTGGAAGCTTATTTCAAATTCCTTGCTTTTATTTATTTCTGTGTTAAGTTTCTCATATTTTGGAAGATGCGAGGTTGAATTCGGAGTGTCCAGTGTTGAGCTGGAAAATTCCCTGGCTGGAGGATAGAGCCGCACATGCAGGGCCTTGGGCTGCACGTGTAGGAAACAGGGGAAGTCCAAGGTTTGGCTACTACAACAAAGGCAAGTGCGGAAGAGAAATGCAGGAGAGTGCCACACGTGCGGGGATCAGTGCCGCACGTGTGGGAAGTATGCTCCGTACGTGCGAGAATGGGTGCCGCACGTGCGGGACTTCGCTGAGTCCAAAATTTTTGTCTTTTCTCTCTTTTGGGGCTGAGTGCATATCACTTTTCCTATATCTCTCTCTCTAAAAACCCGTTTCTCCTCCTTCTCTCTATATTTCCTACACCAAACAAGATCAAATCCTTGATTTCTTTAAATCCATTGGATTTTTGACCCAAGATCCTTCATTAAAGTTGGATAACTTCTTGAGAACTTCGTTGTGTGCGGAGGAGATCGGGTTTCAACATCGTTGATTTGGGGGTTCTCATTTCATTTCTTCTTCAAACTTGAGGTAGAGATTTTCTTAGAGTTATATATATGTTTTGGCATGATTTGGTTGATTTTCAAAACCCCTTTTTGATAGTTTTGAAACTTGATTGTTGGCTCAAGAATGTGAGTGATTTTGGAAGTGGGTTTATCCATTGTTCTTTTAAAATAATTTTTATTAGGTTTTGAACTACATTGATTGAGGGCAAGATGTTCTTGGAGAATCTCTTTCAAAGGTTTTGGGTGTGTGTTATTGTGGTGAGAAAAACCTAGAAGTTTGGGGTTTTTTAAAAAAGGTGTTGAGAACACATGGTTGGCATTGTCAATATATTATTTTTTGTACCAAAGTGAGTAAAGGATGGAAATTTCTTATTTATATATAAAAATGATGGGTTTCATGAAATATGAGAGTTGTTGATATTAGAAGTGGTTATTCAAATATTGCTATAGTCTTGAAATGACTAAATTGTTGAAATAGCATGAAATGTGAAATGTGGTTATTTATTGATGAATTTAAATGAAAATGTGGTTATCTTGTGAGATATTATTGAAAAGAGAAATGGAAATTTTGATTATCATGAATTATTGTTGAGATATTTGAAGATGGAGAAATGTTATGTAGCATTGATAATTATTGCATTGCATACTCATTTATTAGTTATTACACATTTTGAATTGAGTTTGGAAACTTTTGCATGGAGAAAAGAAAGTTTGTGAATGAATATTTCATGGAATTGCTGTAGGGTAAATATGTTGGTAAGTCCGGATAGGAGGTGTAGATGAAATTGATTAAGTTAGCCTGAGTGTCCGGGGTGAAAGACAGAAAACACGTGCGGAGGAGGTACCACTCCCCTTCCGGTTAGCAACTGGTAAAGTGGGATTTTGGTAGTGCTAGTTATGCCTAATTGTAGATACTAACCTAGGGATTACCTGAATCGTATTTACCGCCCCTTGAAGTAAATTGATAATTTTTGAATTGTTGAGATTTCAAAGTTATCATTGAGCATAATGGTTTTCAAAAGGCATAAATGTGACTTTCGTTCAAAAAGCATGGCATAGCATATGCATTTCATTTGATGAAACTTGTATAAAATGTATATATTTTGTTAAGAATTTCTTACTGAGCTTTGTGCTCACCTCTATGAGATTTGGTGCAGGAAAGGATGTGGCGATTCTACCAAATTAGGGCGTGGACGTGTTTATTGAGAGCATATGGCTCTTATTTTTGTTGTGGTATATTTTGCTAGTCGGGGCTATAACTGTGTGGGTTCGAGAAACCAATTTTTGTGTAATCGGGCTTAAGCCTTGGAATTTATAAACCTAGAGGGCATTTATTTATTTTGGATATAATGTTCTACATGTTATAGATTCATGAACTAGGAATCATTGAATGTATAATTCGCATGTGGAGCTATTTTGTACAAACCTTATGATTATGTAATGTAAATGTTGGGGAATTATCCTGGTTTACCATGAGAAGCGGTGGTTAGTGTTTTATCTTTATGTTTAAATTTTTGGGCATTACAGGATACACGATGGCAGAATGGGTTCAGTAACATAGTGATGACCAAATCCTGAATGTTCGACAACACAATTCTGAATAAATCCTTTTGGTTCCGTAACATAGTGTTGAACTTAAAGGATTTGTTCGGTTACTTAGTTCTGAACATAAAAACCTAGTTTATCTATTAGTCATTGCAATAAACAAACCAATATAGCAAACAAACAAATTATCAAACCAATTCAAACAAATTCGTTGACTACAAGATGGGGAGTCGGAGACCACAAATCTTCTTCACCATCATTTTTCATTCTTAATGGAAATGATGGGTACAAAATGGGGTGGTTGCAGCGGTGGTGATAGTCGCAGTGGTGGATCAACAGAGGAAGAGAGATCTAAGGTAGAAGAAGATAGATGAAATGGATAAATGAGGGATGAGGTGGTGATGGCCAACTGTTGGTGAGGGATGGGGGCTAAAGGAGGGTTACCAATGGAGGATGAGGGTTGTTGGAGGAGTCACCGGAGTTGAGAGTGAGATTGCCGGTTGAAAAATGAAAAAAATTTGGGGTGAGAGTATATTTGGAATTATAGTAAGGGTCCAAAGAAAAATGAGAAAGGGAACAATTTTGATGATAGGGGTTCAAAAAAGTGGGGTCCTAAGAAGAAAGGTAGGGGCATTTAGCAGCACTCTTTTTAAAAATACTTTCTTTCTTTTCTTTTTTTTTTTTTTCAAATCTAATACCAATTTATATGGGCAGTTATGAATTTAGTATTTCTTTTTCAAATATTTTGGTCATTTTAGATTTATAAAATATTTTAATTTTAAAATTTTAATAAGATATTTATTCATAAATTTCTTCTTACCTACTTATGTTAAGTCCAAATTATTTTTTTATATTCTAATAAGTTATATGAGAGACATAGTTACCAAAATATCAATAATAATAATAATAATAATAGGGTGAAATGCACGTTAATATTCACATTGACAGTGTGAATGTTCCATAATATGAATATTCACATTATTAACGTGAACATTTACATTGTCAAATTCATTTAATGTAAATGTTCACATCACTAAGTTACTAACGGTTTAAAAAATATTTGTAAGGGTAAAACTATTCATAAAATACTTTAAATATGAGAATTAGGATTTGGTGGATTAATGTATAAAATAATAGGACTTATTATAATATAAGAATATCTTATGAACTAATTGAGATATAAATATTTGAAAGAAGATATTCTAATAAATTTTTCTTGTATCATTAATGTAAAAACTCGCTTGAAAAATTGCTTTCGTAATCTCCAAAATTTGTGATATGTGCCATTTTAATCTTCAAAAGTACATATTTACTTCTTAACTTAACGGTAATTATCAATAGAGTCAGGTTTAGGAACCAAATAGAAATACTTCATATTGAAGGCTGAATTAACACTATTTAAATATTAAAAATCAAAATAACATAACTCATACTTTTGGAGACTCATATTATAATTAAAAAAAAACCTTGGTCATGGTTCCAATTTTTAGGAAGCCCATATCTTATAGTTAAGGCCCATACAGCTTTTTGAAAAAAAAAAAAAAAAAAATGGCGCATCCAGATAAAGAAGACCTATTAGATAAGAAAGCCTCGATCTTTTGGGACCTGGAAGTTACGTTTACAATAAATTATCAATAGGTTTTTGGAAACGAAATTGTTAATAAGTGGATTTATTATTTAATAAATTTTATGAAAATTAATGATATTTTTTATTAAATATTATTAAAAAATATTATTAATTGTTAATTTTTAACGATAATATGAAAATTTTGTAACAAAAAAATGTCATTAATTATAAATTTTAGTGATAGTTTAAAAAAATCGTCACAAGAAATGTCATTAATTCACAACTTTTAGCGACAATTTGAAAAATTCGTTACAGAAAAACGTCACTAATTGTTAATTTTAGCGACAATTTATAAAAATCATCACAACAAAAAGTCACTAATTGTCAATTTTTAGTGACGTGTAAAAAATCATCACAAAAAAATTAATTTTAGTTACGATTTTATCAAGACTTATTTTCAATAGGACTTAATGGGAATTAAGTCTAATTATTATGACCTATTGGTAGTTTATCCTAGGTTCTAATACTTAAATTTAATTTTTATCAAATCTCATTAAAAATAAGTCATAGTAAAATCGTCATTAAAAATAATTTTTATGACAATTTTTGTTCATGTCGCTAAAATTTGACAATTAATGATTTTTTTTTTTGGCACGATTTTTATAAATTGTTACTAAAACTTACAATTAGTGATATTTTTTGTGATAAATTTTGTAAACTGTCACTAAAAGTAAATTAATGGCTTTTTTTAAATTGTCGCTAAAACTTATAATTAGTGACATTTTTTGTGATAAAATTTTCAAACTGTCACTGAAAATTAACGATTAGTTACGTTTTTTTTTAATAATATTTGATGAAAAATGTCATTAATTCTCATATAACCTATTAGATAATAAACTCATCTATTAGAACCTACAAGTAAGTCTCCCTTATATTTAAAACCCGATATAATTTCTCTTTTTTTTTTCAAAAAAAAGAAAGAAAAAAACACTCTAATCTAGATTTAAAAAAAAAAAAAAAAATCAAAATCAATTACGCTAGCTGACTTAAAAAAATACTATATATTGTAGTCTTTACTTTTATGAGTAGCTTTAAGTTCTTTTATTTGGCTTCTTTTTATTTATTTATTATGCAAAGTTGAATAATGTAATTTTATATTACATATGGATTTATTACACTTTTTCTATTTCTAAACTATCGTGAAATTGTCTAAATCCTTAAAGTATATAAATCAAATTCTATTTAATTTCGAAATTATTGATTGAATCTATTAAGTTCTAAAGTATTTAATTCAAATATATTTAGTCCCTGAAAATATTACATATATATATATCTTCACATAAGTATTCTAAGTTAGTAAAAAACTGCACTCAGTTAAGATTTTATTCTAGAAAAATCATAAAAATAAATTTTATCTTTAAAAAATATTTTATTTTGATGCGTATTTAAGTTAGTATCCGACTTTGGTTTCTTAGTCTTGCTAATAAAATTATAAAGTATTAGATATACTAAAAAAGTAGAATTGGATAATTTAAATAATAACATTTTGCTACAAATAATAATAGAATAAAGCACTATATTAACTAATTTATAAAAAGGAACTTAGCGAAAAACCTAAAGACAATCAATTAGAAATTATAAACAAAATATGACATATAATATTGGATAAAAGCAATCAAATAGTTATTATTTAAGATAAATAAGAAAATATTATAGATAATTATCCTTACCCTTATAAAGAGGATTTATGAGAAGAATTGATGCCTACTTTTCAAGGATAAAATAAAAATTTAAGACTTTTTTGAAACACAATTTTAACTAGATAGCGTCTTTTCTTAATTTATAATATTTATGAGCTTATATTTATTTTTGTAATCTTTCCAGGAATTAAACAGGTTTGAATTAAATATTTTGGAAATTAATATATTCAATCAATAATTTAGGGATAAAATAGGCTTTAATTTATATATACTTGTGTGGGTAGTTTTTCTGTTCACACTGCCTATCTTAGTGATTCAGCAGTAGTAACACAGGCAGAATAGATGGCACAAGTAATAACACAAAGACAAGGAGGATTTAACGTGGTTCGGCAAAGAATGCCTACGTCCACGGGTGGGGCCGAGGTAATTCACTATAAATAATGACAAGAATTACAATTTTCTCTCAGTAACTCTCTCTAAACTCGTAATTGAAAGAGCTACAATTGTGTATTAGAACTCTCCTTTAGTCAGTCTGAATCTCAGTCCGAATCCCCCCTTGAATGTCATCCTCCATCTCTATATGTACGCCCCAATAGAGATGGAGAAACTCACAGCTTTTGAGCTGTCTTGCCAGCGCACTAAAGCACTTTCGGCAGCTTTCCAGGTAAAAGCTGTTGATTCCTTCCCACGACTGTTAGTGGTCTCGTGGTTATTTCACATGGCCTCAAGGCAAGCTTGTTGGTGAGATAATGGCCTCGTGGTTCTCTTTACACAGCTGTATATCCACCTAGCCAAGATAATATTTTATAACATCAACCTCGGCTTTACTCTTCTGCGGGTAGCTCGGCCTTTGCATGTTAAGCCGAGGTTGTAGACTTTTATCCCGAATTAGGTTGTCTCCGGGGATTACCTCGGCATTACTGGAATACCTTAGCAAAGCTTTACCGTGACACGTAGCTCCTCGGATGACACGTCGGCGACACCTCGCCACGTGTTGATACTCAGAAATATATATCCCCACAACTGCCCCCTAAGTTCTATTACCTCGGCATACTGAGGTGATGGAACTTACATTGAACATTCTTTCTCGCACATCGGCTTAAAAACTTCTAGCCGAGATCATTCTCTTCAGGCCGACATGTCTTATTCAAATTCAAATCAATTCCCTTACGCGCATGAGCTGTCATACACCACTTTTCAACCGTTTCGTCGACGCGTTTTATTCTTATTGGTCCGTGCCCGTGACGCGCCTGCAGGCTGTCGTTTCACTGTCTGCGCCGTCTGGCGCATGCGTTACCCAAGGCGCAATAATTGCTGTTTTGCCGCCGTTTGAATTTTTGACAAAACAATTGCCTTTCTCTTTCTTCTTTCACTTTTACACTTCGAATTTCTTTGCTCTCTCTCTCTAAAACTTTTCCTTCTCCGAATTTGCCATTTGTTCTTGCTCGAAGCTCTGCAACCGCAGTCTCCTGCCATTTCTGTGAAGCTCTGAAGCTCTTTCAGTTCGGCGCCACTCATCTCGGCTTCAACTCTTCTGGTAAGCCGTCGTTCCTTTCTCTTCCCAGTTCTTGCTTAGTTTTCTGAAAATTTCTTGTCACTTGATTGTTCTGCATCTGATTTGTGAATCATGTATCTCATCTCATGATTTTATTTATGCTGCGAACACTTGCACCGTTTCATTTCTGTTTTTGTCCTTCCATTCTCTCGTGTTCTTGAATCTGAGACTTCTTTTTGCTTTCCTGTTTTCCAGATTTTCTGCCCTTCATACTCATTATTCGTAGATTTTAGGCTTGGGATTTGCTGTAGAACCTTCAATTTTTTAGGAAAAACTGAAACAGTTTGTACCTAGGTTTAAGCCGAGGTCCTAAGAACCCTTTAGGAATACACTGTTTCTGTAGCCAAACACTTATTTACATCAATACCATGGGTGTGTGGAGAGATAGAGTTGATACCCCTACCAAACTGCAAAACTTTAGGCAAGAGTTCTCCATCCCAGACGGTGTCCACCTCAGACTAGCTGAGGAGAAGGACTCTATTATGCCTGATGGTGACAAGATGCCTTTCCCCGTAGTAGCCTTCGTCCAGTGTGGACTTAGGTTCCCCCTTGATCCCCTCTTCCGCGAAGTCCTTCATTACTACACCCTTACCCCCATGCAACTCACCATAAACGCCTTTAGGACACTTATTGGAATAATAGCCTTAGCTCGGCAGGAGGGTGTTAGAATCACTCTTGCTGATATCCAGTTTTGTTACACCATGTGCCCCCTGAACCTTAAGGAGAGAGGTTATGTCTATTACCTCAAGCCGAGGTCCACTGCCTACAAATTAGTAGCCGACCTTCCAGACTCCAACAAAGGGGCTGGAGATGATTACCTCATCGTTTCTGGCAATTGGGAGTTCGGCCCAGATGAGGAAGTCCATCTTTTCCCTCTCCCACGAACAATAAGGGAGGGCAAGGGTAAGAGCCCATCATTAACTGTTTAGCTACTGCTTTTTTTTTAATTTTTTCCAAAAGTTTTATCTGTTTCTCATGTTTTTGTTCTGTTTTGCAGACGTTCGCCAGCCACCTACGGACTTCCGCCAGTCCTTTTATCTTGGGAAAGATCTGAAGAAGCTCTTGGATCTTCCGCTTGAAAAGCGCAAGGCCCCGCTCCTGCTAAACTTCATCCCCACTTACACATCCAAGTTAGCCGACGTTCCAAAGAAGAGGAAGAAAAGCGCCTCTCCATCAACTGCTTCCACAGAACAGGCTGCCTCTACATCTGAGCCAGCCGATCAGCCTTCAACCTCGGCTCCAAAGAAACGCCGACGAAGGCTTGTTAAAAAAGCCGAGATGGAAAAACCAAAGAAAAAGGTGCTGAACCTCTTGGCCGATCTTCCAGACGACATGGATGATGCGCCATCCCAACAAGTGCCTCCGCCAAAACCCAAGAGAGTGAAGAAGGCCCAACCTAAGGCCAAGGCTACTGAAGCTGATGCCGAGGCCGAGGATGCCTTGCCAATATCAAAATTAGCCGAGAAGACCACTTCGGCACCTCCAAAGAGACCTGCTGAAGCCCAACCAACAGGGGCCACTCAGCAAAAGAAGTCAAGGTCCACATCTGCTTCAACCTCGGGGTCCAAGGTTCCCAAAGTTCCCTGGGAACCCAAAGTTACTCTAGAGGACAGGCCGATGTACACCAATGAAAGTGCAGCCGATGTCCACATCGGCGTGGCACTCAGCACTGCCGTTCTGCTTGAAGGCGATATGGAGCGAAATGCCAAGATGAGCGGCTATGAGAATTACGCCCTCATGATGCAACATTCAGTCCAAGTAAGTCTTTGAACTTGATAATCTGTCTTCCATACTTGTAAAATTCTGAAAATTCTTGTACTAACTTTTGCCTTGTGTTCTTTCAGGCCATCCAACATGCCCATACCTTCTCCATGCAGGCTTTCGAAACTGGGAAGAAGTTAGCCGACATGGAGAAGGAGTTTGGTCTTCTTCATAAGCAAAACAGGGCCCTCCAAAACAAAATGAAAAAACTGGAGGATCAAGCCGAGGAGGCGATTAAGGCTAAACAGATAGCCGACGAAAAGCTTGGAGCTGCTGAAGCTGTCAAGACTGTTGCCATTGCTCAGTAGAAGGAAGCTGAAGAAAAGGCAGCCCAAGCTGAAAAGGAGCTGCAAGAAGCCTTGGCTAGCAAGAAAGCTGAACTTGAAGCTGCCTACAATGAAGGCATGGCCGACGTCGCTGAAGATTATAAGCTTCAGGTCAAGCAGGCGTGCAACAAAGGTTATACCATGGGTTGGAATGCCTTGGCCAAAAAGCTTGATCTTCCAGCCGACTCGCCATGGCGCAAGACCAAGGCCATGCGTCTTCCTTGTCCTCTTCCTCCATCTCCAAGCCAAGCTGAAAATGAATCTGAGTCTGAGGCTAAAGATGAAGGTGAAGATGAAGCTTTGGTAAGGAAATCAAAATCTCCTCCTAAGATTGATCAAATTTTGGACCTCACTGATGAAGAGGTTGAGAAGCAACCCAAGGAAGCTGGCTCAGTTCACCTGTCTTCTGATCTGCTTCTAGTAGGGAGAAGTGTTGATGAAACCTTAGCCGAGATTGACGCTGAGGTTGCAGCAGACAAACAGGCCGAAGTGGCAGCAGACAAAGTGGCCGAGGTCTCAGAGAATAAAGAAGCTGAAGTTGTGGTGGAAGGGCAGACTAAGGTTGTGGCAGAAGAAGGTGTTGAAGTCGTTCTTCAAGGGCCCTCCGAGGTCTCAGCCCAACCAACTCCTGAAGCTGAAGCAACTTGAATGTCTTTTGTTTTTCTTTGTACTTTTGTTTCTTTTCTTTGTAAGCTGCCTTTTGTGGCCGATGTGCCCTTTTTGCTACTTGTAAACAATTTGCTAGGCCATAGTGCCTTCTTTATAACTGTAACTGCTTTAATCTAAATACTTCAGTCTTTAATTTTTCTTCATTGCTTCTGCTTGGTTCCATACTTAGAGTATTCTGCATGATTTTCATACTCTTCCTTCTTTGCACAATCTCCTCGGGGTTACATACCTCGGGCATAACACTTGCAAATTTTACTTCGGCAAGGAACTGTCCTGCATTCTTTCATAAATTTCAACAAGTATAAACATATACTATTCAATGTTAACTTTGCAAACCTTTCTCAAGTTTCAACAAGTGTTCAAACTACAAACTTAGTCAATCTTACTTGTGAATTTCAACAAGGATTAATATAAACAGTAAACTTTACTCAAGTTTTAACAACAATATTCTTAACCTTTACCTCAACCTGTAAATTGCTGCAAATTTCAACAGATGGTAACATGTCGGCTTAATTTTAACCTGTAATATCAGTCCAACCTACTTGTAAATTGCTGCAAATTTCACAAGGATTATCATATACAGCAAACTTTTCCCAAATTATAATCAAATGTTAAACAGTAATCTACTTGTAAATTGCTACAAATTTCAACAAGGTTTAAACAATAATCTCAACTTTTACTTGAATCTGTAAATTGTTGCAAATTTCAACAGATGACCACATGTAGCTTCAAATTGTAGGCGATAACCTCGGCTTCCCTTTGACTTGTAAATCGCTACAAATTTGAACAAGCGAAGAGAAACAAATATCTCGGCTTGACTCCAACTTGTAAATTGCTACAAATTTCAACAAGTGAAGCCAAGAAACCATCTCGGCTTAACTTCAACTTGTAAATTGCAACAAATTTCAACAAGCGAAGCTAAGCTTTGTAATCCGCCTGTCCAACTTGTAAACATATGATGATCTCATGTCGGATTTCAACAAGAATTTACACAACCAATTAACTTTACTCAAGTTATAAACAATGATATACTTGTAAATTGCCATAAATCTCAACAAGAATTAAACAATATACATGAACCTGTAAACTGATGTCGGCCGGACTTGTCGTAAACTTCCACAGATGACAATATCTCGGCTTGACTCCGACTTGTAAATTGCGACAAATTTCAACAAGTGGAGCCAAGGAATCTTCTCGGCTTAACCTCAACTTGTAAATTGCTACAAATTTCAACAAGCGAGGTCAAGGAATCTTCTCGCCTTAACCTCAACTTGTAAATTGCTACAAATTTCAACAAGCGAGGTCAAGGAATCTTCTCGGCTTCACCTCAACTTGTAAATTGCTACAAATTTCAACAAGCGAGGTCAAGGAATCTTCTCGGCTTAACCTCAACTTGTAAATTGCTACAAATTTCAACAAGCGAAGCTAAGCTTTGTATTCGGTCAAACCAACTTGTAAATTGCTACAAATTTCAACAAGTGGTAGACTTTGTTATTCGGCCAGACCAACTTGTAAATTGCTACAAATTTCAACAAGTGGTAGGCTTTGCTATTCGGCCAGACCAACTTGTAAATTGCTACAAATTTCAACAAGTGGTAGGCTTTGTTATTCGGCCAAACCAACTAACATGTGGTAGGCTTTGTTATTCGGCCAAACCAACTTGTAAATTGCTACAAATTTCAACAAGTGGTAGGCTTTGTATCTTCTCTGCTCCTTTGCATCCTTTCAACAAGTGGTAGGCTTTGTATCTTCTCTGCTCCTTTGCATCCTCTCTGCCCCCAATGTGAACCTGAGTTCCACTTGGGTTCTCATTTTGCATGTCTTCAAGCGTCTGTTTGATGACGTCGGTCAAGAGTAATAATTATCTCAATGGTAGAAAAACTTCAGATTGCAAGTGTTCCATGGTCTCGGCAATGCTTTGCCATCATTATCCTCAAGCCGATATGCTCCATTACCTAGTACCGAGGTAATCCTGTAAGGCCCTTCCCAGTTTGGGCCAAGCTTGCCCTCCCTGGGATCTTTCTTGTTGCCGACCACTTTCCTCAAGACCAGGTCACCGACTTGAAAATCTCTTGGGTTGACCTTCTTGTTGTATGCTCTGGTAAGTTGTTGCTGGTACACTGCAAGCTGAATTGCGGCCTTCTCTCTTCGTTCTTCCAAAAGATCCAGATCTCGGGCTAAGAGTATGTCATTAGTCCCATTTTCAACTCCCTGAGTTCGGATCCCTGGGATGCCGACCTCCAGTGGAATGACTGCTTCTGTGCCATAGGCCATGGCAAAGGGAGATTCCCCAGTTGATCTTCTCGGCGTAGTCCGATATGCCCAAAGCACATTGGGTAATTCATCTACCCACTTCCCTTTTGCTGCTTGCAACCTCTTCTTGATTCCATCCAGAATTACTTTGTTAGAAGCTTCTGCCTGCCCATTACTTTGAGGGAAACTTGGTGTTGAGAAGTAGTTCTTGATCTTGAGTTTTGCACAGAAGTTCTTGATAAGTTTGCTGTCGAACTGCGTTCCGTTGTCGGCTACAATGGCTCGGGGAATGCCAAATCTAGTGATGATGTTCTTCCATATGAAATTCTTGACGTCCACATCTCGGATTTTTGCAAGAGGTTCTGCCTCTATCCTCTTTGTGAAGTAATCTGTTGCCACCAGCAAGTATTTTCTCTGCCCAGTTGCTTGGGGAAGCTGCCCGACCAAATCCATGCCCCATTGGGCAAACGGCCAAGGGCTGGATATTGGGTTCAGGTCGGCAGCTGGCTGATGAATCAAAGGTGCAAACCTCTGGCATTGTTCACACTTCTTCACATATGCTTCGGCATCTTTTTGCATGTATGGCCACCAATACCCTTGGGTAATGGCCCTATGGGCTAATGATCTGCCCCCAGTGTGGCTTCCACATATCCCTTCATGAATTTCATATAAAAAATCTTTAACTTGAAAAGGGTGTACGCACCTTAAAAGGGGTCCAGTGAAGGACCTTCTGTAGAGATGTCCGTCCGAGGTCAAGCTGAATCTTGCCGACTTCAGTCTGACTTTGTGTGCCTCCTTGCGATCTTCCGGCAGTTTTCCTTCTTTAAGGAATGCAACAATTGCATCCATCCAGCTCGGCCCCATGTCCACGCACATTGCCTCCTGCTTTGCACTCCGTGGTTCTATGCTCGGGCCCGATATGTAGTCGATCATAATTGTTCTTGCCTTCCCAGTCTGCATTGAACTTGCCAGGTTGGCCAACGCGTCGGCGTGGCTATTATCATCTCGGCTAACTTGAAGAAGTCGGCAGTTCTGAAATATCTCGGCTAATCTAATAACCTCTTTTGCATATGCCGACATCCTCTCGTCCCTGGCTGCAAATTCTCCTGTAGACTGGTTAACAATTAACTGTGAATCACAAAAAACTATTACCTCGTCGGCTTCTGCTGCTGCTGCCAGTTTTAGTCCGGCAATCAATGCTTCGTATTCAGCTTCATTGTTTGAGGCCTTGAACCCCAAACGGATGGATTGCTCTATTATCTCTCCATCTAGGGATATCAGCAGTACTCCTGCCCCCGCTCCTCGTCGGTTTGAACTTTCGTCGACAAAGAGTCTGAATGAGTCGCCGATGTAGATGCTGCACGGTCTGAGCTTTTCCTTCCTTTGCTCTTTTGTTGTCGGCTGGGATTCTTCATGCTTGCTGGGACTTGGTTCATCTCGGCTCGTGGGAGGCCGACGTTCGATGGACTCCGGCGTGAATTCTGCCACAAAGTCGGCCAGAACTTGGCCCTTGATTGCTGTTCTTGGCCTGAATTCCAGGTCATATTGGCCCAAGGCCACTACCCATCTTGCAATTCTTCCTCTCAAATCTCCTTGTTGTAACAGGGACTTCAATGGATGCCCTGTTAGTATCACGATCTTGTGTGCTTGGAAGTAATGGTTCAACTTCTTTGAGGCCATGACTAAGGCCAGCATTAGCTTCTCTAGTGGTAAGTACCTTGTCTCGGCGCTAGCTAAGGTTTTACTTACATAGTAGACAGCTTTCTGTTCTCCCTGCTCTTCTCGGATTAGTACTGCACTTACCGCATGTTCTGACACGGCTAAGTACAGAAACAAATCTTTCCCTGGCTCAGGTGTCGAGAGGACTGGAGCCGTGGTCATGTACTTTTTTAGATCGGCCAAAGCGGCCTCACATTCTTCGGTCCACAGGAAGTCTGTTGTCTTCTTTACCAGGTTGAAGAAGGGTTTACACTTGTCTGAACTTCGGCTTATGAACCTGTTTAGGGCTGCGGCCCTTCCAGTGAGCATTTGAACCTGTTTTGCCGAGGTTGGGCTCTGTAGATCTAGGATGGCCTTGATCTGATCTGGGCTGGCTTCTATTCCCCTTCTTGTTACCAGGTACCCTAAAAATTTACCAGATCCAACCCCAAACGCGCACTTTGATGCATTGAGTCGGAGCCGATATGTTTTCAGTATGTCAAATACCTCGGCTAGGTCGGCAAGATGATTTTCTGGCTCTTTGGACTTTACAACCATGTCGTCGATATAGACTTCCACTGTTCGGCCTATCTGGTGCTTGAACATCTTGGTTACCAACCTTTGGTAGGTTGCTCCTGCATTCTTTAGTCCAAAAGGCATCACTCTGTAACAGTATAGGCCTTTCGGTGTGATGAACGCTGTCTTCTCCTCGTCTGGGGGGTACATGGCTATCTGGTGATACCCCCTGTATGCGTCCAGGAAGCTCATCCTCCCGTGACCCGATGTAGCATCCACCAGCTGGTCAATCTTTGGCAGAGGGAAGCTGTCTTTGGGACAGGCTTTATTTTGGCTTGTAAAATCGACACAAACCCTCCATTTGCCGTTCTTCTTCTTTACCACCACGGTGTTTGATAACCACGTTGGGTAATTGACCTCTCTGATGGCCCTAGCTTCTAGAAGTTTGTCAACTTCTTCCTCCACAGCTTCGACATGTACCAACGTCGGTCTTCTAACTCGCTGAATCACAGGTTTAGCCGACCTGTCGACGTTCAGTCTGTGGCATGTGACCTCGGGGTTAATGCCAGGCATTTCATAAGGTGTCCAGGCGAACACTTCTATGTTTGCTCTAAAAAATGCTTCCAGCTCTCTTTCTTCTTTCTCGGCTAAGCCTGAGCCGAGAAGAAAAAATCTTTCCTCATCGCCCTCCTAGACGAGAATTTTCTTTAGTGATTCCTCACTCTTCTCGGCTGGCTCCTTGCTGACATCATCCAGGACTTCCATGTCCTCATCTTCAATCTCGGCTTTGGCGGGTTCTCGAACATTGCAGGTAGCCTTCATTGCTGCCATGGAGCAATTCTTTGCCTGCAGTTGATCTCCTCGGATTTCTTCGATCCCATGCTCTGTTGGGAAGCGCAGTAGTTGGTGCAATGTTGAGGGGACTGCCCCCATTGCATGCAACCACGGTCTGCCCATGATGATGTTGTATGGTGAGGGTGTATCAATCACAATGAACTCGGTCCTGATCTTCTTGGTGCCTGCTTGTACTTCCAAACTTGCTGCACCCAGTGGCCACGTCGGCGTTCCATTGAAGCCGACCATCGGGCCGATCGACTGCTCCAGGTCGTCGGGGTGAAGGCCTAACTCCTTGTAACATCTGACGTACATGATGTCACAAGAGCTTCCTGGATCAATCAGGATGCGCTTTACTTGGCACTCCCCAACCTGGAGGGATACTACCAAGGCATCATTATGTGGGTGCTGGACCATCTCTAGGTCGGCCTCAGTGAAGGATATCATCTGACCTTGGCAGTCTTCTGGCCGAGGTCTTTTTAGCCCGACCTGGTTCACGTACTGCAGGTGCTTCACTCTTTGGGTTTCTCCCCGGATGTCATTTTCATTCACCTTGGAGTGAATTACATTTATTACCCGAGGTTGCGGTGGTGGCGGGGCCGCTTCCGCCTGTGGCAGTCTTGCCTGTTCTTCCCTTGTTCTGGTCTCATCAACAAGGTCTCTCAAGTGGCCTTGTCTCACCAGATCTTCCAAGTGAGCTTTCAGGGCTCTGTAACCCTGTGTCGTGTGGCCATTTTCATTGTGATATGAGCAATGTCTGTCCGAGTTTCTCCCCATAAACTCCCCGGGTTGCCTTGCCGGTGTTCTGAAATAGGGTTCGCTCCGAATCTTTCCTAAGACCTTTTGAATTGGAATTCGGAACATAGTTGTTACTGCTTGTTTAGCCCTCAGCTCTACCTCGGCCTTGTTGAATCCGTGGTGACTTCGGCTTTGCTTTGGTGAGCCATGCCTTTGCTCCTGTTTGACTTGCTTTGATGCCGATGTATCTTCCTCGGCTCTGGCATATTTTTCGATTCTTGCCATGAGTTCCTCCATGTTCTTTGGCAATGTCTTTGCCAAAGATTTCCGGAGTGAACAGTTTTCTTTCAGGCCGTTCTTGAAAGACACGACCGCTACTCCCTGGTTGCATTCAGGTATTCGGTTGAACACCTCGTAGTATCTCTTTGCATAGGCCCTTAGCCCTTCATCCTTGCTGATCTTTAAAGCCATTAATGCGTCCACCCGTAATGGTTGTAGCTTGTTTGTCACGAACCTGGCCACAAACATCTCGGCCAGACCTTCCCAAGTCTTCACACATCCCTTTGGTAACTTGTGGAACCAATCCAATGCAATTTCCCCAAAGGACGAAGGGAACACTTTGCAGAGCAGAGGCTCATTTCCACTATATAACGCCATCGAGTTCAAAAATAATCCAACATGGAAGTTAGGATCTGACTTACCGTCATAGATTTGGAACCTCGGCATGCTGAATCTTTTTGGAGCTACAAAATTGTCCAGTTCCATCGAGAATGGTGTCCTCGGCTTGACGAGTGAGGTTACCTCGGCTTCGGCGTTCTGTTCCCTTCTCTTGAGATAGTTTCTTAAGTCTTCTTTGCTTCTCCCTGGAGCTCGGCTATCTTTTGATTTGAGCCCCTTCGGCACACTGCTCTCGGCGTCGTGGTACGCCCGTTTTGATCTTTCTCCACGGGTTGTGTCAAAGCAGAGAGCCTGCTTTTGTACGCGCCGATGTTCTCTTGGTTCCTCATCCTTGGCATTATACGTCCTCTGGGACTGGCCGACGTCCTCGGAGGACGGGTGAGGGTGCCCCTTGCTCCTGGAGCGTTGTGATGCGTCGGGAGTCGTTGTCCTTCCTTCATTCCGAGCTTGAACTGCTGGGATTGGTGTATCTGGCAGTGGGTATGGTGGCTGTATAACCCTGTTTTGCATCATGAAGTTGACGACCGACTGCAGGTCGGCCAGCTTGTTTGCCAGGTCCTTGACTTCCTCATCCCTTCGTATGCACCGATCCTTCCATATCTGGAGGTTGTCCTCCTTGTAATAGTTATCCTGATCCGTCTTCTTCGATGTGTCGTCCTCCTGGACGACGTTTTTGCCCCCGTGCCCCTGGCCACGGGTTTGGTCGTTGTGGTTGCCTCCTTCGGTGTCCAGGTTAATAGGCCTGTCATTTCCAGCTGGAATGTCACCCCCGATCCTCTCGTTTTGTGCGTTGCTAGCCATCTATTCGTCTTTCTTTCCCACAGACGGCGCCAAATTGTGTGGGTGATTTTCTGTTCACACTGCCTATCTTAGTGATTCAGCAGTAGTAACACAGGCAGAATAGATGGCACAAGTAATAACACAAAGACAAGGAGGATTTAACGTGGTTCGGCAAAGAATGCCTACGTCCACGGGTGGGGCCGAGGTAATTCACTATAAATAATGACAAGAATTACAGTTTTCTCTCAGTAACTCTCTCTAAACTCGTAATTGAAAGAGCTACAATTGTGTATTAGAACTCTCCTTTAGTCAGTCTGAATCTCAGTCCGAATCCCCCCTTGAATGTCATCCTCCATCTCTATATGTACGCCCCAATAGAGATGGAGAAACTCACAGCTTTTGAGCTGTCTTGCCAGCGCACTAAAGCACTTTCGGCAGCTTTCCAGGTAAAAGCTGTTGATTCCTTCCCACGACTGTTAGTGGCCTCGTGGTTATTTCACATGGCCTCAAGGCAAGCTTGTTGGTGAGATAATGGCCTCGTGGTTCTCTTTACACAGCTGTATATCCACCTAGCCAAGATAATATTTTATAACATCAACCTCGGCTTTACTCTTCTGCGGGTAGCTCGGCCTTTGCATGTTAAGCCGAGGTTGTAGACTTTTATCCCGAATTAGGTTGTCTCCGGGGATTACCTCGGCATTACTGGAATACCTTAGCAAAGCTTTACTGTGACACGTAGCTCCTCGGATGACACGTCGGCGACACCTCGCCACGTGTTGATACTCAGAAATATATATCCCCACAATACTTTAAGAATTTAATAGAATCAATCGATAGTTCATAAACTTAATAGACAATTTGACGATAGTTACATAATTCAAAATTTGCGAATTTATAAATTACGTTACGAATGAAATAATTCTAAAAGGCCAAATTCAAGACGACAAAACAGGCTTGCGTGTTTTGGCCTTTAGATAAATTACATTAATTCTGGCAAATGTAACATAAAGTAGGAAGAAAAAAGGTTTGTTTGAGTGATATATTAGTGCTAGTTTTGAAGGAATGGTAGTTCCCCCCAAAAGCATTCAAGTGTCATAGAGGAGGAACGACCTAGCCAAGTGTGGCCAATCATATGTAAGAAATTCTCTGTTTCTAAGTGATTAAATAAAGCATGAATAGTGTTGATTAGATCCGTTAATCACTACGCCAAAAATGAGCATTAATGGCGGTTTTTTACCGCCGTTAAAGGATATAAAACCGTCGTTAAAGCCTTTAACGGCGGTTTTAACGGCGGTTTCGTTACCGCCGTTTATGCGCGTGTCGGAAAAAGTAAAACCGTCGTAAAAAGGCAAAATACCGTCGTTAAAAATCGACCAAAAACGGCGGTTTCGTAGGGCCAAAAACGGCGGTTTTTTACCGCCGTAAATAGGTTAGAATTTTTCAAAAAATAATTCTTTCTTCTTGCACTTCTCAAGTTTTGAACCCATGACCTCTCATCCACCCACACCACCAACCACTTTGCCACAACCACTTTTCATGAAATATATTACCTAAATAAATATTTAAACATTACTTTTACTTTGTAGATGGTTTCGCCGGAGTGTCGCCGGAGTGTCGTTAACGGCGGTTTTCGTTACCGCCGTTAAAAAAACCGCCGTTAATGCTCATTTTTGGCATAGTGAATTAAATTGTGTCCATACAGAAATATGATTGGATCATGGACATAACTTTAATAGTACATATTTTGATGATAATAATATAGAGTTTTGAAAAGTTGGTAAAAATTGACTTTTTGATTTTTTTTTTTGTGTCAAAAAAACTAGCTTTTTTTTGTGACTTTTTTTTGTATAAAAAAGTTAAAAAGCTAGCTTTTTTTAGCTTTTTCCCAATATAAGCTAAATCATATGAGTTTGGTTCTACTTGTAATTCCATTTATTTACGACACTTAAACATGGAATTAGAGTTTTATGAATGAGTATTGCTAAATGCCCCTATTTACTTTGGACCTTCCACTTTTTTGAACTCCCACTCACATAATTGAAACCCTTTTATCTTCTCTTTGAAAACCCACTTTAATACTAATTATACCCTATCATTTGGACCCCCAACTCTTCTTCTTCTGGCAATTGCTTCCACAACCAGCAGCCTTTTATTGTCGGTGACCTTCCTTCCGGTGACCTCCACCCTCATTCGCCGGAGCCCTCTACCCTCGACGGCCACCCCAATTGTTCCGATTTGCTCATAAGCAGTTATGAAAACATAAAATGAGACAAGCCAATGAATCAATTTTCAAAACCCACTTCGATTTTGCCTCAAAACATTGGATTTCTTTCTCCGGAGAACACCCTGGAAAAAAAATCACAAATATCAACAAGGGTAGCCACAAAAACCCTAAATACAGCTGCAAGGATTTCCAATACAATCTTAATGAGACACAATTTCAAGGGTTTGTTGAATACCTCTCAAAGGGATTAAACAAAGCACATCCCATTGAAGGTGATGAAGATATTCTTTGAGGATTCGAAATATGATGTGGAGAATGAAAATGGCGAAGACAAGACCATCATGGGCCATGGCTATGTAGAGAGTGAGGCGTACCTGATGGTCGTTGCAAAGGGACTCCAGCGGCGGAGCTGGATGTCAATGAGGAAGGTGATGGGTGGGTCTAGGGAGATGGTAGGATTAGGATTAGGGTTAGGGTTTGGGAAATTAGGGTTAGAAGGTTAGGAATGAGGAGAAAAATGGAACTTCATGTTTGGATGAAATTGAAATTAAAAAAAAAAAAAAAAAAATTGGAAAAAAGAGATGGGGGTCCTAAGAAAAAAGGTAGGGGTAAATAACACCACCCTTTATGAATATGTAATTAAGGTTCCACTCAAAAACTTAGCCTCTATATCATATATTTTCAATCATAATGTGAAGGATGACTACAGTAGGGTTTTGGAGAAATGTAACCTCCATATCATATTTTTCCAATTATAATGTCAACAATGATAGAGATCTCCATAAAATATAACCCCCAAAATTATCTGAATCATTCACGTCACTGTCAGACATAACTTTAAAAAAAAATTCAAACACATCAATGGTCAATACATCAGTGGGGTTATAGGGGTCCTCTTTTGTGGGGGTCTCAAACATTTTTCTTATAATGTGAAAGACAACTAGAACAAGGGTTTTGAAGCGGAAGACAACAACTACCTAGGAGTCTACTTTTTGGATTACTTCCATCAATAGCATCAAGTATAATCCTACACACAAACGTGTCACCTACCCGGCCCACCCAACACCGAGCTGAGCGCAGGTTCGGTGATTAGAGCTCAATATATTCTTTTTACAGAAAAATTCTTTTAATTTTTTATGTGAATTTTTTTGGATTTTATTTTTTCTTTTGAACAGAGGTGACTATAATAATCAAGCAGGGGCCTTTGATTCCTCTAGGAAATCACAAACCTTTGCCAGTTTTAAAGAGTTGCAACGTCTCTTAATAGTCTCTATGATGGCTATAAAAAAGTTGTCACTCGCTTTTCCAATTCATTCAATTTTCGTTAATTCTTCCTACATATATTCTGCATACTAAGTTTCTGAGAGTACATAACATAGTTTTTGATTTACTGGGCAAATTGATTGTAATGTTGCTTCAATTTACGAATAGATCATTTCATCCTAAGAGATGAGATTCATAGATTCATAAGTACCAATGCGAGAGACAAATCTATTTTAAGAAGACAGTATCAAACACTTAATCTGATCTAAATTTAATTTGTTTTCCGAAATTTATTTCAGTAATTCTATAAGTATTTTGTGCAATTTCTTGCTTTTGCAATTTCTGATTTTGTCACTTATTCACACACTGTACACTTAATCAATTTACAATTTGGTCACTTATTCACACACTGTACATGAGATTTATTTATTTTATATAGCTTAGGTCTGACCCAACTCCAACTCAGTCAATGCCCACACCCAAAGTGCTGGTAGCATGGCAATGGGGAAGGAGAGAGAAGAGTCGTAAGTGGGTGTGGTGTAAAGTTTGAGAGAGATAAGAGGGGAATATATCATCTTAAAAAAATTAAATTAATTCAATAATTTTTATTTTTATTTTATTATATTTGTCTTAAAAATATATATATTTTTTAAAAAATAAATAATTTATGATTATCGGATTAATTGAATTTTTTTGTAATTGATATACACGAAGAAACTTACAAAATAAACAGTTCGAATTATCAAAATGAAACTTGTGGTGGGCCTCATGAGCCCTCCAAATTCTCTAAGTTAAAATTTGAATTTGAAAGAAATCTAACTTTTTTTTTTCTTTTTTTTTTAAAGTTTTTTATTGAACAATTTCTTTTTCCTCGAAAAAGACATAGAAACAGGAGGTGCAACAAGTCCGAAGTTCATTTTTTTTTTCCAAGGCCGTAGTCCTCTTTCTAAATTATTTGGTCTGCTCATAATGGAATTCAGCCACTCCAACTATTTCGAAATTACTCAGAAGAATCCCTGCCAAAATATTATATATAAATATATAAATAAAACTTTGTTGGGTACACAAAACTCATACACAATATTTTAAGAAAAATTATTATGTAATTCAAATTTATTTGAAATACAAATCCCTGAATATATGAGTTAAATTTAGACCTTGATTGGCATGATCTAAAAAAATTAAAAAGTTAAAAAGTGACTATCTTATTTAAGTTACATCATCTTATTTAAGTCTCATCACCTCAAAAAGTACACTTATTTAGATCATCCCAAAAAAATACACTTCTTTAGTTATTCCCAAACAAACATTTAGATCATAGTACAATAACTTTCTAAATATTTTTTTGTCCACTAGTCGTGTGAAGATATATGACTATATAGATAGGAGCAGGACATTTAACTATCCCTATCTATCTAGCAAATCTACTTAACAAAATTCTTAGTTGGAATAAATAGCAGGATGGTGAAGAATAACAAGGCTTGTGCTCTCCTCACTTCCTGCTTCCTCTTGATTTGGTTACTCTTCTTCATTTCAGATGGTTTTGCTGCTGCAATGCAACCAGCCACTGTCTCTCAAATCGGTTTGTTCTCTCTCTCTCTCTCTCTCTCATCAATACTTAAGGGCAAATTATACCAATTCTCATGTACTTTGCTATTTGTGTTATTTTGATCTCTTTAGTTTCAATTAATTCAATTTTAACTATTAATTTTACATTTTGTGTCAATTTTGGTGCAGTTAATAACATCATTAGAATTTTTGATAGAAAATTATCACTGAGTTGGTTAAGGTTATCACTGAACTGATTAAGTTTATAATTTTTTCTCTAAAAACATGACACATGTTGCACATGTATGCATTTTCCAAAGAAATTGTTAACAATTGGAATCAATTAGGCTAATTTGAGACAATCAAAAATTCTGAATCAAAATTAAATTAATTAAAATTACAAAAATCAAAATAAAATAAGAATCAAAGTACAGAGATCAATAGTATAATTTACCCAAGGTTTTGAAAAGCGGTTGCAGTCACCGTAACGATGGCAGTAGCGCGGTTGCGGTTGTGGGGTATAAAGGCCGTAGCGTAACAATTGCGGTAACCGGAACCGTGAATTTTTTTTATTTTTCTAATAATTTGAAAAAAACTTACCGATACGCATATTTTTTTTCAACTATGATTGAGACTCCCATTTTTTAGAGACCCCCACAAACCACCTTTGGATCTCCACCATTGATAGTGTGGGCCCCACACATACATCAATGGATCAATGGTGGAGATCCAAAGGGGGTTGTGGGGGTCTCCAAAAAATGGGAGTCTCAAGCATTTTTTATTTTTTTTCCATGATCATATTTATTGGATTTTAAAATAAATATTGATCAATTTTTGTAAATGTTTAAGTATGATCTAATATGTTTTATATTTTTAAATCACTATAAACTGAGTTTTTTGCATTTTATTTTAATAATTAATAACTTTATATTATACAAAAAATCAATCACTAACTATTATATATAAGATAAACAATGACAAAAGTAAGAGAATAAATAAAAGCTTAAATATATATTTATATATTTTTTAATCAAACCAAATAGATAACGACCACACTTATTATTATTATTTTCAAACAATATATAGATAGACACACAAACAAAATGGTTGAGCGATAACAATTGAATAGAATAGCATAGGTCTTACAACTTCAACAAATTAATAATATGTTCTTCATCTTCCCTCTTCTCTCTGAGTGTTTAGATGTGAATCCAATCCATATTGTGCTTTGCAGAGGAGTTTGTGATGTTAATTATTTCATGTTTTCCACTTCACTAACTGTGTCGGGGATCGAGCTATTTGACCACAATCAAAGTTGTTTGACCGCTCGAGCGGTCGATTTTGCGCTTGAGCGGAGATGCAATCCTCTCAGAAGTTTCACTCGTCTGCAAAAGTATTGGAAATTGAGATTTTACACTCAAGCGAACTTTCCTGTGCTCGAGCGTAGATCCTTGTTCTGAACATGCGTTTTAGTCAGACCGCTCGAGTGGCCATTCCTGCGCTCGAGCGGAGATCGCGATTCTGTTTGCTATAAATCTGCGATTAATTCAGTTTCTAGGATATGGCTTCCAAATTTTCTTATTGGGTATTTAGGGTTTTCTTCTGGAGTTTCTTTGCTTGTTTCTTTTGATATCTATGAGAGTTTATATAATGAATTGAGTGGATTATATCCAAGGGGGTTGTTTTATTTATTCTATATAAAAGAGAGAGTTGTTCTTCGATAGATTCCGAGAAATTTGGGCCTGAAGTTCTAGTGGATTCTGGAGTGGCTCATCATCGTGATTCGACATCGGCGTTGTGGATTCAACGTTAGACAAGACAATGCCGAGGTGAAGACGGTGTTGGAAGAGACACATTGAGGTCGGTTCAATTCGGGTATGGATTCGTTAGGGAGTACACTTGTGTAATTCTTTTTTATTTTCTTAGTAGATTCTTTTGTGGCTTTGGCCCGTGATTTTTTATCATAATTTGAGGCGCTTCAATTGTGGTTTTTCAACGTTAAATCATTGTGTTGATTCATCTTTGATTGGGATTGTTATTTACTGTTTAATATTGATATATAATTACAAATCAATATCTTGAGGATTTTAGATTTTTCACAAACCATGTTACTACTTGTAAGGGGCTTAGAGGGCTTTTGGTATTAGTGTTTAGTTTTTCTTTTCTTTCTATTTTTCTCACTTCTTATTACAAGGAAAAATAACGATGTGATCACATCGCATGTGATTCACTTCTATTATGAGTAGATACTATTGTAAAAGAGTGTGTTGCTATAAATCTTACTCATGTATATGTAGGCAAAATTATGTTGCCTGTACGTGTGGATTCAATTTCAAGTATACCTTATATTGGAGAATTGAAGAGATGTTTGTGTATTATTTTGATTTTGTTTTTTTAAAGACTTGATTGGGTTATTCCAATTATGAGAATTTATTGGCTTGACCATTAAGAGGTAGACTAATGGTGAAAATTTTGAAACAAAAAGGATACAATCCTCTCACATAAAGTAGGTCTCCCCTTTTTATGGGTCCATGTGCATATGAAAGAATTGTGTCTAATTCTGTAATTAATTAGTTGGGGTGCAACCAGTGGCAACTCTAAAAAATTTTATGGATGGGGTCACTCAAAAAATTTAAACTCCACATTTAAATTTTTCTACCTTCAAGTAAAATAAACTTTTAATAAAACACTATCGTCACAAAAAAGACCAATGGGACACCAGAATTGCATCAATACTGAAACAACAAGAACCAAACAAGATGAAGCACTCCTCTGCACAACATCAAGAGATGTTTCTTTATTTATTTTTTTTAGATCAGCAAAATGAAATTTTATTGATGCTTCAAAGCAAAAACATCTTAGTTTACAAGAAGACATCAATTGAACAAAACTATGAAAGAAACTACATCACCTAACAAGGTTGGCATCCTCTAGCAAGTGAAATCATATGCAATCCTTAGCTACACTAGACTTGTAGCTGGTAAGATACCAACTATATGAAAAAATTAACATGTGAAGACCAAACAAGGACAACTTGCATCACTACCCACTACTAGATCCAAAAAATTGCCTTCTTTCTTATTTTACCTTTATCTTTTTAACAACCTCAATGTGAAACAAGAAGTCATCAATGGAAAAACCTATGAAACTAGAGTTTGCTTTTGTCCATAGGGCTGACTGCACTTTTATTTCCTCTACCATTTGATACAATACATGATTGTTGAAAATAATATCATTCCTTGATAGCCATAATTTCAAAAAAATGCTAGTGAAAAGACCTTTTCAAATAATCTTTTTCAAATTGCAAAAGTTCGAATCCAAGGTGACAAACCTGCAAGGTAACATAGTCTGCTCGAGCGGTCCATTCAGGCTCACAATATCTCAAATTTTACATCAATCATCCTGCAGAGTCTCAAAGGTCACTCGAGTGGTATAAAGGCGGTCGTTCAATTATAAGTGTGTGTTTTGGATCAAATCTGGCTGGTGACTCTCCAATTATCATTCTTGAAGTGCAAAAAATAAAGAGGGAGAGTTCTAGTGACATCCACACATATACCTTGACAAATTGAGAGTGATTTAGTGATCAAAACTTCATGGATTGAAATCAACAAAGGTTTCTACTTCAATTTCACTCTCTAATAGTAGAGTTCTTCAGTGGATTTTGGGATTTGACCTTGGAATCTTTGGTGGATTCTAGAGTGAGCTCACCATCGTGGTTTTGACATTGATATTGTAGATTCAATGTTTTTTTTTATCAGCAAAAAAGAAACTTTATTGATGAAAATCAAGGTAAGTATATGATGCAACATCAATAAAGGATTTTGAGTGCAAAAGCATCCTAGCAAGCAAAATCATCCCAACTATGTTGGCATCGAAATGCAAGTCCAATCATATGCTAGTACCACACCAAGTTAGTGAGTAGCTAACCAAAGCACAAACAACAACAAAGTAACAAACCAACGAAAGGTCCCCCCAATTTACAATATTCAACAAAGCTAAAAAGAATACCCCACTAGCATTAGTCCTCAATAGCAGCGATAGTAACCAAACCATTATCAACTAGCAGCAACCACTAGCACCAGCCATCCACTCATCACCCTCACCTCTGATCGCCAACCCTGCTGCAATCTCAAACTGCCAATTCATTAATTTTCAATGTGTTTCCTGACCCAAGAGCTCAAAACAAAGTAGCAGAAAACACAGCAGCAGGCACCAACTCTTACTACCAATATTGGTTATGAATTCATGCACCAAAGATTTAACCCACATTGCCACATTAAGCTTGATTTTTTCGCACAAAGCAAATCCATCAAAATCAGTGGAGCCAAGAAATTAAGACAGCGGGGCACTTTATAATTTTAATTTTTTTTGGTGATCAACAATAAAATAATAATAATTTTATGAGTTAAATTTAAGCATACAAATTTACTTATTTATTATTAATAGCAATTAATCAAAATTCTATAATAATGTGAAATAACTCGGACACAATAGTAATATAAGTATGCAATTTTAGCACAAAAAATTACAAATTAAAATTCTTAATTTTAGAAAATAGAAGCAAATCATTTATAGCACAAAGTGGGTGAAGACTGGTGAAAAAGTGAAGAAAATAAAGAAATTGGGAAAACTTGAAAAAAGTCAACCCTAGGAGAGAGAAAATGGGAGAAAAATTCAAAACCCGGAAAAGTTTACAAAGCCCGAGAAAAACTCGAGGGAAACAAGCCCAAAGTGGTGAAAATGCAAAAAAAAAATCAACAAAAACAAAATCTGTTCGATTCAAAGTGTAGAGGATCAAAGAGGGTTTACGAATAAAGTTTGTGTGGGGCATTGGAAAACGAGTATAAAGCACAAATCTAGAGAGAGAAAACACCTAGAGAGAGAGAGAGAGGATGATTTCAGACTTGGGTGCGTGAGCAAATGAGGTTTGGATCTGTATTTAATAAAGACTCGATGTGAAATCCCGAATCTACCCTGATTTTACATTAGTGGCCGGCAGGCCTCATTTGTGGCCTGCAGTCCTCATTTGTTGCCTAGTGCTATTTTGTTCCTCTTTTGCCCTAGCAGTGCATGGGAGGTTCTTTTTTTTTTTTTTGGGTCCAGATTGGTGTTTGAGGAGCTCGAAACTGTGTTCCGATTGTGCCGTTCTCAATACTCATTGTGTTCTGGCGCACGGACGTTCTCCATTTGCCAATATGAACAGGGTGTATCCTTTTGGAGCATGTTGCAAAGTCTCCAAGGGGTAAGTTGGAGGTTGTCATCGAACATCACTTTTGTTCGTTCCATCAAATTACATATTTGTTCGCTTTTGTTGCATAGAATGCGCGTTTTCACATACACTTATGTTGCACGCATGCCCTGCATCGTTCATGATTCATGCATAGAATATGCTTTCAATTTTGCATAAAATATGCTCTTGTTTCTTGCATAGAACATGCTTTCAATTAACATCATACGTCAGCTGTCTATCTTGCATGGAACATGCGTTGTCACTATATTGATTTGTAATCTTACTCACTTTGTACATCTATCGCACTTGTTCACTTTGTGCATCTATCGCACTTGTTCACTTTGTGCATCTATCGCACTTACTCACTTTGTGCATCTATCGCACTTATTCACGCCGAGCAATCTTTGCTTCCTTGATTTTGATTCATCAAAATTGATCTAAGATGAAATCACTGAGACTGATCTAAACCTCAAAGATGAATATTTGAGAATGATAATTAGGGTTTAGAGAGGAGAGAGAGAGAGAGAGAGAGAGAGAGAGAGATTTGAGAGTCGGGATTTGAGATCAAAATAAGGGTATGAAAAGAGGGAGAGAGGGTGCGCGTGAGACTTCACACATTTGAAGGCATTTCTAAACACCCTCTATTAGTAAAATGGTGTGGTTTTAATTAAAGAAAAATGCAACGTTTATTAAACGCCGTTAAATATTAGGAAAAGTGGTGTTTAAAAAAATGCTGTTAAAAAAATACCATCGAAACCCATATTTCTTGTAGTGTTAAGAGGTGAAACTTTTGAACTTTTTATCATTTTCTCTCTCTCTTGTTCTTCATTTCTAAGCTATATTTTTCATTGTTTGCTTGTTGTGATCATGTGATAAGTCCTCATGGATGTGGATGGAAATAGAAAGTAACCACCCATTCATTGAGTTGATAGTATTCATTACTTTTCTGTAGAGCTCACTTTTCTTGCTTTCTAGAGATGTAATTCATTGTTCTATATATTGGAACCTTGTTGATGTGGTTGGGAAGTAGAAAGTAGCCACTTATCCACAAATTTGATTATGTAGAGTAAATTCTTTTATTTTTCACATCTTCTCTTCACATATCTCATCATTCTATCATATTGGTCCATATGCTTTCAACCCATGCTCGATCTAAATGAGTAAAGGTGGTTGTTTCATAAGGCAAGGTAGATGATCTTTGAAATTTGATGTTGACAAAGTTGTTGTTTTTCATATTAATTGATTCTCCTTGGAACTAAAGTAAGAGGTTTTGGGTCAAAGATGTTGAAAACTCTCTTTTCCATCATTTGTGCACATGGAAATGGGTGGTGTAGCTAGCTTTCCGTGCTCCTCTCGGATACGATTAGCCCTATAGTTCAGACTTCTGTGGTTCTAAATCTGATTTCACAAGTGTAATGCGAAATAGATAAACACAAATGAGTCCAAATCCGACAAATCTTTTGAAAAATCAATTTTGCATCAAAATGCCAAAAATAGACTGCTTTACTAGATTTCAGAGTTGCCACCTAAATATTTTTGAGAAATTTAAGAAACCCGTGAATCGTGCTAAAAGCCACTTATCCGTCATAACTAAAGTGTCTCGGCTCGAGAACTTAGGTATGAGAGGGGAAGGTCATGAATTGAGCACCCCACTCACCCAATCAAAGATCGGCCTCTACTAATCATGATCTGATTTTTATTGACAGCGTATGCTCTTGTTCCAATTACTATGCTATCTTTACTATGTGATGCACACAAGTATAGACTATTTCACAAAATTTGGAATGTTTTGATTTCATGTTTGTTTTTAAAAAGTGTTTTGAATATGTGTTTCTTGAAAAAGTGGGCTCATATTTACATTAATCAAATCATCCCAATTTAAGCAAATTAGCCTTCATCCACAGGCATTCAAGAGATAGATCAAATAAGCATTTAGCCTCATGGAAAACATGCTTGATGTGGCAACACTAACACTTATACAATATGCTAAAGCAATGAATGCTCACCTAGTACTCAACCGAGGCAAGCCAAAAGAAATAAAATAGTTAGAAAAATGCATGCTCTACTATGAAAGATGACTAATGCAACACATACAACATACAATTAATATGCTAGGCTACTAGTATGGCATGTGAATCAATTTGATAGCATGCAGTTAAGCATGTATTCGAGTAAGAATTTAAAATTTGACATTGATTAGTATGATGAGCCAAATCCTTATGTATGCAAGACAAATGGGTGCAAGTCATGGAAACTGCTAAAACAGAACATGATGCTCTATGTTATCCATCGGTAGACCCATCCACTTATCTCTCTATCGTCCATGCTTTTGTCCCTATCCACGTGTGATTGATAAAGAAATTCAAGGGTGCTGCTCGGGAAACCAGGTTTGGTTGAAATGCTACTGGTGATTGGTGCTTCCGGCCGCAGTTGGTGTATCATAAACGAGTTCTAACCGGAAAAAAAGCTTAGAAAGAAGAAATGCTATGATTCTTGTTGCCTTCATGGATGGTTACCTATGAGGTATGGCTTGAAAGCGGTTTTCTACTATAGGAAAATTACAATACAATAGAGATTTTTGGACAAACTAGCGAGGAGTTGACTCCCAGGAAGGGAACAAACAGCAACAGACTTCGTTTCGGTCCCTACTGCTTGAAGTTCAATCCCCTCAGGTTTAAGAATCCTGAATCTCCCGCGGGTATAGGATTAGGATTAGATCGTACACCCGCAAACAAGACTGCCCTGGGCGGCTACGTGCTTTCCTTTCTTTATCGAGGAAGCTTGCTGGAGATCTATTCCTCTTCCTCTGCCTCAGCAGGATCTGGGGTTCCCTCCGCTTGTCTTGGTCCTTAAGTGGAATTTAGGTCCACAATATTCATTCCCTGGTTACACCTCAGATTCTTCTGATTCAGATTTAGCGCCAATCCTTATCTAATAAGTAAATCCCAAAAAACCCAATTCTAAGGCTGGTCTTTGGGCTACCAATTGCCGTTCAGTTTCCTCTGGTCTCGTACCGGGTGAGATAGCTTGAACAGCGGTTTTCTTTGTCGAGTATTCCACTGCCTATGCCATGCTTTAGTCCTTTTAGCCCTCTACAGAGTCATCCTCCTAGGCTAGGCTTCGATCATCCGCAACAAAAGAAGAGACGAAATCCATGCCTGAGCCTGAAACTACATGGAACAAAGACTGCTCTAGGCTGAGATTTTCCTCGCCTCCCCTTATAGAAGAGTAAGCTTCTGCCCATCTTCCTTCTTTTAAGAAATAAATAGAGTAAGGTCTTTACCGATCTATTTTATGAACAGGTCTTTCTTCCTTATATGCCTTCCCGAAGAAAGGGTGGTTGTGAAGTGAACTTCCACCGAAAGGAAGTTCCAATGAAAGCGTTTCAAAGGTTATACATTAGCGATTGATCGACCGGAGTTGTTTCAATAATAATATAAGCCCTAGATCGAGTAATTGGGGAGCAGGAGAAGGCCTTCATGGAGGTTATCATAGGAGTAGTTCGAGTCCGAGTCGACATTCGAATGAAAGTAGGGGCTGTCAGGTAATGGAGTGGAGCGGTCGATCAAGAAGGCAGCTATAATGAGTGGGATATTTTTTTGTTTAAGTAGTTAGGGTAACCGAGCTAGGTAGCTTGTTTCTTGTTTGAGTTGAATATGGACTTTCAAGTAGTATTTTAGATGGGAGTACAAACAAGTAAGTAAACTAATTGAGCTAGCCGCATTCCCAACTACTTAGTACCCTTCTTTCAATTACAGCTATCTAAGACATTCAGGGGCTGTGTAACTGCTGTTAGAACGCTTTTCTTAATCCGTTACGGATGTCAAAAAGTGAAGATTGATTAGTTGTCCCAGGGAAAGGAGTAAGTATTGGCTGTTGGCATGTCTGAGCTAAGATTGGTTGAGGCAGGTAAAGACAGTTGCGTAGCTTACTTGGTAAAGGACTCCTTTAGTTTAGCAGTCATGGATCGATTCTAGGTGGTTAACTTGTATACCCCTATTCTCAGAGTTCACGTTCTGATCTAGCAAATCGACTTTTCAGATGAGTTCCATAGTTTTGGACAGGACAGGTGGGAACCAGGAGGTAAAGCGTCTGTTAAAGCAATCGGGCAAATGCGTGTATACTAGCTTACTAGCTTTAGTAGCTTGTGTACTAGCCTGTTAAAGGAAGCAGGGGTACGCAGATTTGGGATGCTAACTAAGTTAAGTAGATGCAGAAGCGAGGTACGAAAGCAAGTGGGCAACAAGTGGATCAGGCTAACGGTTTATTTGCTCGTTAGGCTTTCCTATTCGAGCAGGCATAGGAATAGTTAAGCCAGCATAGAGCAAAGCTCAACCAATGGGCTATTTGCTATAGTTCAAAGCCCTGTTCATAGAAGGTCCAGAGACATGAGAAGGTGGTTTACTTACTTTTGTACTAGCGTGAGCGTACTTGTGTGTTAAAGGAGTACTTTATTTGGGCTGCTAAGTAGAAGTAGAAGCTATAGGCGAAGGCTTTCGCGCCTTGCTGTTAAGTAAGGTGTCGTCGTCGGCCTCTTGCTTATAGGGCCAGTTGCTTATACAGCACATATTGAGTTGTTGGTATTGTTCTATGTTAACTGGATCGATAAAGTCAACTGAAGGTATTGCCTATACATCTCGCTCCCAACTCGGAACCACTGACAACTTCTCTTTCCTCCGATCAATATGAAATAGTTCTACTCGCCCTGACTTGTGAACTGAAAGATTCTTTGATCCCTATCCCTATCGACTAAGTCTGCAACAGAAAGAGTGATCCACGTAAACCATTGAAAGCAAGCTAGTTTACCAGTTAGACGAGCTACAGATGAAGTTTCTCATTCAGGAAACTCTACTTTCTATCACTGCAAGCCACAGACGCTGAAAAAGAAGCTACTCGCCTAAGCAGAGGAGAGCCGGTAACTGTGTTGAATGTAGAGGAGTGAGATTGAAGCATTGGATCCCACTAAAAAGCTGGAAGAGCCCGGTTCTTATGCAGCTATAGATGCTATTGGGTCACCCCCTCCCCTTTCGAATGCCGGAAATGAAGATGTTGCTGATGAGCTCGAGTCTGGAGGTTCATTGGTTGCTGTTAGCTCACTGGGATAAGAGGGATCAGGATAAATGGATGGAGGTCCGCTTCTAGGTCATAAGCCCATCTGCGATTTCCTCACTCGCTAGCAACCAGGGATTCAATTCTTCGATTCCCTTCTTTTCGGGTTAGCAACTAACTGGCTCTTGTACTCGGTACTCTCTCCTCTATGTAAGTAACGGAACCCTATAGTACCCGGTCTGCCTCTCGCCCATGGTCCCCAAAACGCTCCAAGTCGGGAAAGGGTGGATCGCCCCGTCCTTGCTTGCGTCTCTGTCTCGTACTCTCTTGTTTTGCTCCTTTCCGGTGACTCAACCCCCCAGCCGGTTAGGGTTAGGCTATTATGGAGACGATTCAATTATTAAGCCATAGTCATAGCCCAAAGGAAGACATGTATTTAGATCGTTTCACTCTTTGTAGCCCGTTGAATTCGTGCTTAAGAATCCCTTCGCCCCTGTCAGCTAAAGGACACTGGAAACGATATAGGTTAGAATTGCCTCTCAAGCCAAGCCTGCATTCGGAAGAGGTAGAAAAGCCGTCAATCAAAGGAAAATCCCCGCGCCCCATTGTGGAGCACGGGTTCGGGTTACTTCCTTCCAACTATTGTGCTTCTTATTTGCTTTTTTACTCCAGTCTAGGCTATTCATGATCTTCATTCTGTGTTTGCTCACCTTTCAGTCAAAAGAAGGCACAGACATCTTTAGAATCTAGTCTGAAGACCATACCCCCACCTTTCACTTCTTTAGCCCATGAGCCCTGATTTCGTGTCTTCAAAGGCAGATCCCCATGCCTGAGATGTGAGATGACCTGAATGCCTTCGACTGCTGCTCTAACCATGGATTGGTCTCTGCTCCCTTATCTGCTTGATCATAATCTGCGCCTGAAAGCTTCCTTGAAAGGTTTGATTAGCCGATCCGAGGAACCCAACCTGGAGTTGAGCTTCTTTTCATCATCGCCTTCCACCCTTGGCTATTTTCTCAAGATTCAATTCATGGTCAGGGTAGGAATCTTCAATCAATCTGGTCAACCTCGGGAAAAAGACCTAAAGGAAAGGGATCACCTGGCACTGCTGTCAGCTTAGTCCTCTCTGTCATTGGTTTTCTAATTCAGCTTGGAGCATTTCACAAAAGAATCTTTCATCCTTGGGCCTCACTTCCACTGATTTCAGATTCTACTTTCCCTGGGCTTGGGATTTACGAATCAAACCTCAAGAACGAGCCAAACATAAGCTCTTTTCACAAGCCAGAATTAAGATGAAGCTTTCTACGAGACGAGAAAAAGAAAGCGGAATAGAATGATTTTTAGGCTTAGTAAGCACCTATTTTCTCGAAAGGAAAGGCTAAAACTCCAATCTCCGAACCACCAGATCAAGTTTTTCTTGAAAGACTAGATCCCTAAGAGGAATGAATTCTTTTTCACTCTGGTCACTCACGTGAAAAAAAAGAAGCCAAGAAGAGAGGCCCTCTGGAACGGATCCGCTGATGAGCGCGAAAAACAAGTGAAGGAGGCAGGGAAGTCAGTCCTCTAATCTAAGCCACTCTCCGGGACAATGCCTTAAACGTAATAAGAGCTGCACCCAGAGCAGAGCCCCTTATCGTGGGAACAGAAGTAAATACCTTAGCTTTCGACAGTCCTATGATTGAAACTGGTGGTATCCAGAGACACTGGAGCCACAAATCACATGACTTCTGACGGTGCTTCCCTTTTCTCAAAAGTCGACTAAAAAGCTCCAACCGAAGGAGCGCTAGGAAGGAGATTGGTTACATGCGAGCGGTGGTCAGCGGGAGCAAGGGCTGAGATTGACCACTAACAAAAGGGGGCACAAGCCAAGCAAGCATTAGGGTGGTAAACATTCTACTAATGCCTAATGAAAGTCAGAATAATAGGCTGAAGAATAGGTATCAAAATCCAAAGTTTGAAGCTGATTAATGAACTGGCATTGTTAGCACCCTAAGGAAATAAATGACTTTCAATTCTAAGTATGAAACTGGGACTGAGCCCGTTCCTCAAGCTTAAGAGCTACGAGGACACCGCCTTTCAAGGCACTCTGAAACCGGCAAGTTTTGCCTTCCTTGTCAGTTAAGTGTTCGGCCTATTGATTGACACTGGCACGACTGGAATAATAGTCCCACTATGGTTGGACCCTGACGGCTGTTTCGGTTTGACGCTTTGATCCCGGTCGTGGAAGGTCGCAGGTATGAGGATCGGACGGGGAAGTAGGAGGGAGGTCGGTCTCTCGACCCCGGTTTCGTGTCCTGAGTAATGAAAAAAAGTTTATGAGGTTATAAGTCTGACTTAGAGGACTCTGAATATGTGGAGTAGTGAGTCGATCACGCTTTTCGCGGTTTTGATCGTTCTTCCAAACGAAGAGACCAATAGGGGTCTGGCCTAGCTTCTGCGAATGATTCGGTAAGCGAGTAAATAAAAGGGAGAAAAAAATGGGGGTTAGAAGGCATACACGACTTTACAATTTTGACGTCGCACAGGAGGGTCCGAATAAATGTCTTACTCAGCTCCTAATTTATTAATTATTAC